>NC_047568.1:11588235-11636757 GCF_902806645.1 Magallana gigas | reverse complement strand
TAATCAATTCAAGCTGTTTATCTGTTTAAACTGTTTTCACTCGATACTTAAGCTACTTCGATAAATAATAATGTAAAATAGGCAAGTAAACAAGTAAATAACAAATTTAATTTTCATTCAACACTTCCGTTTGCCCGTTTCCTGTCCCAGACAAAAACCTTATTTCGACGATATCTCAAAAATGGTGAAGACTTGAACAACCAAACTTTTGAATTATAGACCTATGTAAGTACATGTGTTCACATTATTTTGTTTTATCCGGCGAACTTCCGGACGTCACAGGAAGTACACCAAATTTTGATTTTTAAAAAATATGTTGTTATTTAGCACGGAAGTACATTTTAGCTATAAAAACACAAAAGGTCATCTACACATATAAAAAAGTAAAAAAAAATCTACTTCCGTTAGACATCTAAAATATCTCAGATAGCCTTTATTTTTTAAAAACAAACTACCCACAAGATCTCAGAAACTGTGAGAGATCAAGAAACAAAACTTTTATGGATAATGGACATTTGATTAAACATGTGTTTAACGGGTTTCATTTGCCGTACTTCACTCCCGGTATTCATTCGAAGCGTTTTATCAATAGAGGTTTAATTTTAACTTAGAATTTTTTAACATTTCACTCAGAGTGATGAACAGTACCGTACTGTAGGTAAATGTACTAAAAATATCTTCTTTTAATTTCTTTAATCACTTTCGTTTGTCTGTTTCCGGTCCTGAGACAAAACCTTTTCTCAACGAGATATTATAGCTGAAAAAACTTAACATCCAAACTTTGAGGAAAGACAAAACAACGTATGAAGATATGGTTTGCTATGTTTTAATCGATCCGTCGTAATTCCGGTCGTCACAGAAAGTACTCAAAATTGACATTTAGTCTTTTTGTTTTGTTTAACGTAGAAATGATTTATTCCGTATTCTTTTACAGTATATATTGTATCCATTTTCTTTTAATGAGAAATGGATTTTTTTATACCGATAAAACATGAGGAACGGAAGACCTTTTTGTTGCTATAGCAGCAAGTCTAATTACATCTCTAATTATTATTATCTAATTATAAAAAATGCTATTCTGAAAACCAGGGTGCATGAAAATAAAAAACTGCTTTAACCTATCTCTAATTAAAGATTATCTACTATTTTAATCATTGTTTTAAGGAATTACTGTGCAAATATTTTTCAATATTAATATTTTCAATCAGACTAACGCATTTTCATGACATTCATATACCATTGTAATTTTTAAAAAGAATGTTATGTTTAATATCTCTTTACTAAGTTTTTAGTTTCAGTCAAAAGAGAACGCATATACATGTATGGATGTAGTCATGTAGAGTACCATCGTAATGCATTATTATAGGTGTGTAGGAGTTCTCTAAATGATTTTAAAAAATGCGATTTTCATTGAGTTTTATACGTGTTTATTACGTTTACTTATATTTTATTATAACCACTATAGACATTACGACATTCACAACGAGTCATTGCAGATCAGTGTTCTATATTTAATAACTATTATTTCATTAAGAGTGCAATGCAACGCTTAATGTATCATTTTGTATCATTAGGGGTTGCCTTGTAGCTTTTTGCTTTTTTCATTAAGCGTTAGGTCTGCTTTGCATTCGCGACGCTGAATGATCAAATATATCATTAGACGGCGATTTATCATTAGTTGTTGATGTTATCAGCTGTTAATGCAAGAATTTATAGCATTAGGGGTTGCAATTGCAACGCTTAATAATATTTGTATCATTAAGGAGCGTTTATCATTGAGGTAGATACAAAGAGTTAGGGCTGCGGTGCATATGTGACGCCTAATTATATAATTCTATCATTAAGCAGCGATATATCATTAGGAGTTGGTGATGTCAACTGTTGATGCACAAATTTACAGTATTTTGCGTTGCAATCGCAACGCTTAATAATATTTATTTCACTAAGCGGCGTCGTATTTTAATGGTTTGTTACAGGCTAATAATTGGTAATGCCGCTGTGTATGTAAGAATGAAGTCTAACATCTAAATTTTAAAAAATAAGATACATTACGCCTAAACTGAAAGTGGACTAAGCGGTAGAAGCAACTGAGTCTACCTCTCTAAAAATTTAAGAGTTTGAGTGCCAATAGTTCACGGTCTAAATGTCATGACTCGAGGTCAAGGAACCTCTTTCAATGGAAACGCCTGCCTGAAAGCTCTAAAACCTTCGCGACACGACAGCATGCACATTTAAATCACATTGACCTTTATGAGTTTGAGGAAAGGTCAAAGGTAGAACTGCTTGAAGAAAATATGGATCCTTTAGGTGTAAATTCATTGAGAAATCCTTTCAAGAGAACTGAATATTCTTAAAAGTTCCGAGTCAATCTCTACTATGGTTTCCAAAAAATAGTTCTAACAACATTACAGACAACAAAAGCAAAGCTCTTTAAGTATTTAAGGTAGAGGCTGAAAGGCTATTGTTTGAAATTTCTAAATATATAAGACCTCTTTCATCCTTTTTCTTTCTGAAACATTTTATAGACAGAAAATGTGTAAACTCAAAAATACACACATCTTTAATCTCCTTTGACTTTGACCTTTATAATTTTTTGATGGATTATCAATAATGCTTCTAATGCAATCAGTTCGAGGTCAAAGTTACATTTTGATTCAAAGTGATATTTCTTTTTGCATACCTCTTGAAGTTTTCAGGGAAATTACTGATGCAAGGGTCATCGCATCCTTTTTATTTTTCGCCTGCAAGATCAGCTAAGTAAGTTAAACAAAGTCGTGTAGAGTTGAAGTCCCTTATTTTATAGTTTTAGAAGGGTATATTTACTGTAACTTTTTGAAATTGATTTAGTCTTTAGTGACAGTCTCGAATGTTAACACTTAAATTTTCCAAACAACCACTGAGGAAAAACAGACTCGTTGGAATGCTTGTTTCTGAATTGATTTTGTTCTCATAAATATATCGTCTTTGGCTCTGTAGCCTAGTAACATTATTTTCTTTCAATCAAATGATAATGCAGGTAATACAGAGTATATAGTGAGGAACCCGAAGACAAGAATCCTTATAATAACTCAAATTTTGGACAATATGTGGATTTCATAGCATTGATAATTAAACATACATGTACATACACAACTGATGTTAAACCAAGCTGTTCTGTGATTGGTTGAGCATTTAAGCTGATAACAATTTTTTATTTTAACAGGTTGTTTTCTTCTGTCAAATACTTATATTATACATGCAATGCTTATAGTCTGATTGCTCAAAATCATCAATTTATCATCAATCATTCAATAAATAATCACATTATAAAAAAGGTGCATGTGTTTATCAAAATTCAGCTTTGTATATTTTGCTAATACAGTTAAACTTCTGTATGTCAAACACTGATATTTCAAATACAATGGATATGTCGAAGTAATTTTTAAGTCCCAACCACTTTTTGAAGTATTTCACCCTCGATATCTCAAATACTCGGATATCTAGAACTATCTAAACAGTCCCATCTAGTTTGAGATAACGAAGTTTGACTGTTACAGTAATTAAATTTAATGCATTAATGTGATTAATTTTAAGAATAATTTTAAAAAATGACATGTTTATTATTTTACTCTGAAAAGCTATTTTATCCATTTATGCATATTCCCTATCTTACTTTATTATCAATCTATTTTTTCCTCTCACTTCCAATTCAAATTGTTTATTTTGAAAAAAAAATCAATGTTGGGGACAGGTAGTGTACAAAAGATTGCCACATTTTAAATGAGTTTGAAAAAAAAATTATAGTTAAGATTAGTTTTGATTTTTAATTATTTTATATAAATACCAAATCTTAGAGTTCTTTTAAAATTTACAAAAGTACATGTCATAGCAAACAAAACTTGCAGGGTTCACTTGGGTGCACTCAAATAAGGCTCATGATCTAGCTGATAAAAATTAACAAGTACTTTATTAAAGTTTTTTTTTTTTTGGGGGGGGGGGGCATCAAAAATATGAAAACTAATTAAAATGTTGCATGCTGAGTAATTCAAAATTCCTTAATCAGTCTGTTTGTAATTGAAATGCTAGATATAGGTAACTGGTTGAAAATTACTTTCAAAGTGTTTACATATACCTGAAATACAAATTGAAATGCTTTGAAGCTCTCTGATTGGAAGCTAACGAGAGAGAGAGAGAGAGAGAGATAGAGAGAGAGAGAGAGAGAGAGAGAGAGAGAGAGAGAGAGAGAGAGAGAGGGGGGGGGAGCCATTAATGGACAGACAGACATACAAACTGAGAGAGTAAGACTACATATTGCTTTACCGGTACTTACATATAATATATGTCTATTAATACTCTAATCAAAACTTTGTTTTAATCTATTTCTGGAAATTGACTTACCAGCTCAAGATAGGTTTAGTCCATTGATACACATATTCGCTTCTGTCCAGACTCTTAATTTTTATTCTGCATTAGACCTCTGGAGATAAATCCCATGAAAATCTCTATTCTTTGTCCAAGTATGTGGGTATTAAGATCCATCTTTGGGCAAATATCACATACTGATGAATCTGTTCAAATAAATAAATGGATACATGTCAACATTGAAACTTTTTCCCTTACCATTTAATTAAATTTTTAAAAAAATAATTAAATTAAAACAGATTTTTTGTGTAATTCCTATTTCAAACATATTTGAAACATTAACTTCAAAATAAATGTGTAAGTAATTAACTTATATTGAAGTATTTTTCAGAATGTCTTATTTTGTAGTACCGGGTATATGTTATACAGATTTTGAGGGTAGAATTCTAAAAATGTAAAATGCAGGTAAAGGTAATAAATGATTTATATGTCTTAGGGATGTTCATTTTACTCGGTTGGCTTAGTTGATTCATTGGAGCAATTAAGTCGAGCAATGGTTAAGTACTCGTATATTTATTTGAAACTGTGTGGGCTCTTTTCAAATCAAATAAATTAATGCTACTTATATAATAAGTAGACTCCGGCTCGTGCACTATCTATCAAACCCTGATTACTCTTTAGGCAAAGTATATACATGCACAACACAATACTTATATTGTTATTATTATGCCGACTGTTAAATGTACCGACGTGCTTTGCTATAAGTAGCTGTGACGTTTGAGTGTTGACTAGTCCCTAAAAATAATCACCGGAAAAGTAAGCGTTTGTTTTTTCAAATTAATCAATTGATTTGATTGTTTATTTAATCAACAAGTTGTTGTACAATTAATGTTTATTTAATCAACAAGTTGTTGTACAATTAAAAGTCAACAAAGGTTAATATGTTCTTTTCAAGAAATGAGAGCAGTTGACCTTAGTAAAAAAACTCGAAATGTTTAGCAGACGAAATCTCATTGAATTTTTTTCTTATACATTCATTATCAAGCGTCATCTAAAAAAGCGTTTTTGGGATCCCTATGTAGAATTTCTTTGACAAATGTTCAATCAATTTGTTCAAAAGTTTATCAGAAACTTTAACTATAAAATTACTGTCAATAATGAAATGTTTTTAGAAAGATTAACAATTTTAATTGCTTGATGTCAGTCGTATATATCTACGTTTTATATATATAGACACCGTCCATTCATTATCGGCTAATATAGCGTGGCGGTGATGCGTTGGACTTCAAGCTGGAATGATTGCAGCGTTGTGTTTCGAAATCTGCTGTCGCGCTTGAAAGTTTTTCATTGAAAACATTTGTCGTGCTATGGAACGCCATAATGCACCTAAAGTTTAATGCTATAAGGCAGCGATGGCGTTCAATACCGTACTCTATTTTGGAATAGTATGTTGACGCTGTATAAATCTGTTGTATACTAAGCGAAAATAAATGTCATATATATATAGCGACAAACTGACAGGAGGCGTAATATATGTCACATACAGTAACACCATGTAATAAACTCAAAAGCATTAATTATAAAAACTCTGCTTATTCGCAGATTCGCATCGGATGCATGATTTCAAATAAGTTGAAAAGTTATTGTTATGAAAATATTCATTAGCAAATGTCATAGCTCTTTATACCTTTTTCTAAATCTGATGCTTACACATAATTGAGGTCTGTCCATATCATCTTAGGCAAATCAAATGTTACCTGTTTCATGTTATGTCATTGTCCCATGCCAATCAAAGATTATAATTATTAAAAAAACAAATGCCTTGAGATGACATCTTCTCAAGTCAAGGATTTGTGATCCTCTCTACTCCTTTTCACAAGGCAATGGTTTATCATAAATCCTTGGCTTGCGAAGATGTGAGATGAATATACTGATATGATTAATACATTAATTATACTAAAATGATTATACAATTATCTAATCCAATGCATAACTGATTTGGAGTGCTCCTTATTCTACTAGTACTGACTGATTTTATTTGACTGGAAGAGGGAAGATATTTGTTATGCTACGACATACTGGTATGTCAGTGACACTGCATGTTTAGATTTATTTCTCTGATATCGGCAAATACATGTATACTGGCGTGCAACCAGTTCTCATCGAGTATCATTTCTTGCCATTACATTGTGATGTCCTTTATCAACATATAAAATCATATACGAAAAATAACATCACAATGTACTGGCAAGAACTGGTTGCATGTCAGTAGAGTTTTTAAAAAATTTCACAAGTTATTTCTGTAAAGATAGTGAAAAGTATTATTTATTTATTTATTTATCAATTATATGTAAAGATGCATGAAATTATTTCCTAAATGTCCTAAAAGGTACATGTAAAATATATCACAACTTATAGGATCAGGATGAAAAATACTGAGCAGTATCTGCGACAGTGCTTGTTTTAATAATCAACAAAAGATGCATCTTTCCACAGATTGGATTTTCAAGAACACCTGCGTGTATAAACAAACTATTAACTGAATAAATTAAAGACTAAATTACATTGAATTATCGGGCCTAGCATGATTTACACGTATATTAAACATACAAAAGTAGCATCTTGTCAACATGGTCAAGATTACATAAGAATTATATCCTTTGAGTTCCACAACAAAGTGACAGCTTGTGGAGAAAATTCGAACAATTAACAATAACAGCTGTAGGCAATTTTGTCAACGTGTTGTACATTTATAAACACGAACGACCACCTTATAATAGGAATCATGTACTCACCACTGAAAAACAACTGTCTCAGACTCTTAATTTGATATATAATCTCCGAACACATGACTTCCTTTGAAAATATAGGTTTTACGGTGTCTTGACCAATGGCTGATTCGCCCCGGGTCATTTTGTCCTAACTATTTTGATGTATACTTACTTGTACATTATCGCGGTGGTATCAGTTTCGTGATGTGATTTATTCATATACGCTCAGAATTTCGTTTTACATCTTACCTTTTTCTAAGAGTGCATGGAAGAATTGTACATGTACACAGAGGCATAATATTATGTTAGTTATGTCTCTATTCAGAGCGAATATGATATTTATTCCATAAAATTAAACACTAGATGAGGAAAATAGCTTCTGTTCTCATATTTTGCAATTTTAGTGCTGTTTAGAAGTAAAGTTGAGATAAAACTTGGTATATTGTTACACAACATTGCATTTGATGTTTATAATTTATATACAAGTACAATGTATATGTGTATATATATCTATTTAAATTTTTTGTTCCGTTTTAAATTTTGTTTAATTTACAAAGTAAACTTGTAGTCAAACAACAAGAAAGTAAAACTTAGTATGACATGTCCAGATGTAGTTAATTACATGTAAATCTGGCATGTATGTACATGTGTTAGCATATATATCTCTATGAATAAACCTACACATATCAATTTGACCGTGTTTACTATAACTTTGTTCTAGAGCTTCTTTAAAATTTTGTTTTTATATTAAAGCAATACAGCTTCTGCCTTCTTCAAAAATATGATTAATGAAATGCTAAAATTTAAATTCTTATCATTATTTGTGTTTTAACAACAACAACTTCAGCCCCACCCCACTCCCAAAAAAAAAATACTATTTACTATATGAACTACATTATTCAAAGATAAAGCTGATGAATTGTTATGAATGACGTGGAGATACATGTACAAATTTGGTGTTACATGTTTCCACAGCATGTATATGATTTATAATCAGCGAGACTTAGAGTCAGAGTGAGTGAATCCATTGCTTCAAAATGATTATATTAAATAACAACATTGTCTTGTTTGTATCTGTCTCATGTTTATATCATTGTTTATTTTTCATATTCTATAATTGTCTGATCTTTGAACACGTTCACCAAAACTTCTTTTGACCAATAAACAAGCACATTGTATTGTAACAAAAATAGTTAGTAGCAAATTCACAAGGGACGAAAGCACCCGTTACCTATTTTGAAAGTACTCTATCGATTTTCATCCATTGTTTAAAAAAATATCTACATTGCTCATTTTCTTCAAGAACTAGACATATAGTAAAGCGGTGTTCATAAAAGAAAACACAAATGCAAAATAGAATAATTATTACATTACTTCAATAGAATGGTTTTGCTGTATAGTCTGACCAGGCAAAATCACCGTACACTTACACTTTATATTGAAGCATAGTTTTACGAGAATAATCCTGTAACTCATTGTTAAAACATACCTAGTATATATTTTCCTAATTTAATTTTTTCTCCTTACTTTCAGACCGTAGAAAGTTTCCATTGGAAACCGAAGAAGTTAATCATATGAATATAAACAAATGAGTCTAGATCTAGTGTTATACATGTTTTTTTATATATATTTTTATATTTCGCCTTGGTCTTATATAATCCCCATTTTTTTCAATGTTTATATATCTAAATGTAGATAATTATTAACATCGTCTAAATAAACAAACACGATATAATGAAAGCACATTATCGATATTACAATATAAGTAAAGTCGTTGTTTTAAGCAAGTGGGAATAAATGATGAAGATTTTAGTACAAAAGTTATCTATTATAAATGTTTTACAATGTAAATATTTTGTTAATAGATAGAATCTATCCAGCTCGTAGTTTAGAAAAGGAAATGCATTCGTGATTTGTTGTTAAAACGACTTTAGAAGCGATACACGTGTATCATTAATTGATTTCTTAAAGCCATCATTCGAAACTAAATCATAGAATTCAAAAACTTACCTTTAAACAGCACTGTGACATCAAATATTCAAGGAAGAGGTCACTTGTAAGTCACAACATATTTCACTTCCGCCATTATAAACAACATCCGATATGACATTTGCGCATGCGCAGATTTTTCTGTGTAAAGGGGGAAAATGGAGCATAAAATTTCACACACACTGTGTAAAAAAAATTAGGAAATTGGTGTCAAAGAAACACTCATATTTTTTTTATTTTTTCTGATGAAATTTAGTGAGAGGAACACGAAAATGACGTTATTTCAACTGAACACCTGAGTTCGTGTGTCCATTTGATTTTCAGGTGATAAGTTGATTGGTGTGTAAACTTGGTATTCGGCCAACTTCACAGGGCTTACAAACACACACACACACACACACACACACACACTGAGCAGCGATCCTTAATACCCCACGCAACAAGTTGCGCGAGGGGATAATGAGCACATTGTTTAAGGGTTTTAATTACTGCGGCCACATCGAATTGGATGTACACTTTTTCGTTCAGTTTAAAATTGATGCGTTTGATGAAAATTGATTAATTAATCCTGTAAATAGGATCAGAGCAGTATTTAGGGAATTTTAGGCAGGATATCATTTCAGGTACCTCACTATATGCCTCTGTATTACCTGCATTATCATTTGATTGAAAGAAAATAATGTTACTAAGCTACAGAGCCAAACAAAGTCTTTTCTGATGTTAATCGTTTAATCTGACATTGATTTATTGCGCTGATTTATTAAGACGATATATTTATGAGAGCAAAATCAATTCAGAAACAAGCATTCCAACGAGTCTGTTTTTCCTCAGTGGTTGTTTGGAAAATTTTAAGTGTTAACATTCGAGACTGTCACTAAAGACTAAATCAATTTCAAAAAGTTACAGTAGATATACCCTTCTAAAACTATAAAATAAGGGACTTCAACTCTACACGACTTTGTTTAACTTACTTAGCTGATCTTGCAGGCGAAAAATAAAAAGGATGCGATGACCCTTGCATCAGTAATTTCCCTGAAAACTTCAAGAGTTATGCAAAAAGAAACATCACTTTGAATCAAAATGTAACTCTGACCTCGAACTTATTGCATTAGAAGCATTATTGATAATCCATGAAAAAATTATAAAGGTCAAAGTCAAAGGAGATTTAAAGATGTGTGTATTTTTGAGTTTACACATTTTCTGTCTATAGAATGTTTCAGAAAGAAAAAGGATGGAAGAGGTCTTATATATTTGGAAATTTCAAACAATAGCCTTTCAGCCTCTACCTTTAAATACTTAAAGAGCTTTTGCTTTTGTTGTCTGTAATGCTTGGTAGAACTATTTTTTTGAAACCATAGTAGAGATTGACTCGGAACTTTTAAGAATATCTTCAGTTCTCTTGAAAGGATTTCTCAATGAATTTATACCTAAAGGATCCATATTCTTCTTCAAGCAGTTCTACCTTTGACCTTTCCTCAAACTCATAAAGGTCAATGTCATTTGAAATGTGCAATGCTGTCGTGTCGCGAAGGTTTATGAGCTTTCAGGCAGGCGTTTCCATTGAAAGAGGTTCCTTGACCTCGAGTCATTGACATTTAGACCGTGAACTATTCTTGGCACTCAAACTCTTAAATTTTTAGAGAGGTTCAGACTCAGTTGCTTCTACCGCTTAGTCCACTTTCAGTTTAGGCGTAATCGTATCTTATTTTTCAAAATTTAGATGTTAGACTTCATTCTTACACTACACTGCGGCATTACCAATTATTAGCCCTGTAACAACCATTAAAAATACGACGCCGCTTAGTGTAATAAATATTATTAAGCGTTGCGATTGCAACGCAAAATACTGTAAATTTGTGCATCAACAGTTGACATCACCAACTCCTAATGATATATCGCTGCTTAATGATAGAATTATATAATTAGGCGTCACATATGCACCGCAGCCCTAACTCTTTGTATCTACCTCTAATGATAAAACACCCCTTAATGATACAAATATTATTAAGCGTTGCAATTGCAACCCCTAATGCTATAAACTCTTGCATTAACAGCTGATAACATCAACAACTAATGATAAATCGCCGTCTAATGATATATTTGATCATTCAGCGTCGCGAATGCAAAGCAGACCTAACGCTTAATGAAAAAAGCAAAAAGCTACAAGGTCAACCCCTAATGATACAAACATGTTTATCATTAAGCGTTGCATTTGCACTCTTAATGATATAATAGTTTATCTAAATATAGAACACTGATCTGCAATGACTCGTTGTGAATGTCGTAATGTCTATAGTGGTTATAATAAAATATAAGTAAACGTAATAAACACGTATAAAACTCAATGAAAATCGCATTTTTTAAAATCATTTAGAGAACTCCTACACACCTAATAATAATGCATTACGATGGTACTCTACATGACTACATCCATACATGTATATGCGTTCTCTTTTGACTGAAACTAAAAACTTAAGTAAAGAGATATTAAACATAACATTCTTTTAAAAAAATTACAATGGTATATGAATGTCATGAAAATGCGTTAGTCTGATTGAAAATATTAATATTGAAAAATATTTGCACAGTAATTCCTTAAAACAATGATTAAAATAGTAGATAATCTTTAATTAGAGATAGGTTAAAGCAGTTTTTTTTATTTCATGCACCCTGGTTTTCAGAATAGCATTTTTTATAATTAGATAATATATAATTAGAGATGTAATTAGACTCTTGCTACTATAGCAACAAAAAGGTCTTCCGTTCCTCATGTCTTTATCGGTATAAAAAAAGTCCATTTCTCTTTTAAAAGAAAATGGATACAACATATACTGTAAAAGAATACGGAATAAATCATTTCTAAGTTAAACAAAACAAAAAGACTAAATGTCAATTTTGAGTACTTTCTGTGACGACCGGAAGTTACGACGGATCGATTAAAACATAGCAAACCATATCTTCATACGTTGTTTTGTCTTTCCTCAAAGTTTGGATGTTCAAGTTTATTTCAGCTATAATATCTCGTTGAGAAAAGGTTTTTGTCTCAGGACCGGAAACAGACAAACGAAAGTGATTAAAGAAATTAAAAGAAGATATTTTTAGTATATTTACCTACAGTACGTTACTGTTCATCACTCTGAGTGAAATGTTAAAAAAAATTCTAAAGTTAAAAAATAAACCTCTATTGATAAAACGCTTCGAATGAGTACCGGGAGTGAAGTACGGCCAAATGAAACCCGTTAAACACATGTTTAATCAAATGTCCATTATCCATAAAAGTTTTGTTTCTTGATATTTCACAATTTCTGAGATCTTGTTGGTAGTTTGTTTTTAAAAAATAAAGGCTATCTGAGATATTTTAGATGTCTAACCGGAAGTAGATTTTTTTTTTTACTTTTTTATCATGTGTAGATGACCTTTTGTGTTTTTATAGCTAAAATGTTACTTCCTTGCTAAATAACTAACATATTTTTAAAAAATCAAAATTTGGTGTACTTCCTGTGACGTCCGGAAGATACGCCGGATAAAACAAAATAATGTGAACACATGTACTTACATAGGTCTATAATCTCACAAAGTTTGGTTGTTCAAGTCTTCACCATTTTTGAGATCTCGTCGAAATAAGGATTTTTGTCTCGGGACAGGAAACGGGCAAACGGAAGTGTTAAATGAAAATTAAATTTGTTATTTACTTGTTTACTTGCCTATTTTACATTATTATTTATCGAAGTAGCTTAAACTATCGAGTGAAAACAGTTAAACAGATAAACAGCTTGAATTGATTAAATTCTTTCGGTGTAAACCGAAAGTGACAGACGACAAAATGAAACTGTTTAAACATTTCTTCAATCAAATGTCTATCATCCATGAAAGTTTCGTGTCTTGATCACTCATAGTTTTTGAGATCTTGCAGGTACAAGATATGTTTTAAAAAAGCTTACTGAGATAATCGAGATATTTCACCGGAAGTGGATTATTTTTGTTTATTTAACATTGCATAGATGACATATGTAAGGAATTCTACTAATATCTTTATTCTACGGAAAATTAATTAAATAGGTAAAAATAAAAAAATGGAAGTGCTTCTGGTGACGACCGGAAGTTACGCCGAACAAAACAAAAATGTATAAACACATCTACAACTAAAGGTCTATCATCCTCAAAGTTGGATGTTCAAGTCTTTATCGTTTCTGATATCTACATGTGACAAGGTTTTTTGTTGCGGGACAGGAAACGGACAAACAGAAGTGCTCAATGTTAATTGTATTAAATATTTCTTGTATACTTGCCCTTTATACATTATTGTTCATTGAGCTAACAACAAATATCAAAGAAAAACAGTTAAACAGATAAACAGCTCGATTTGTTTGAACTCTTCCTGTGTGGACCGGGAGTGACGGAAGAAAAAATGAAACCGGTTAAACACATCTTCAATCAAATGTCTACCATCCATGAAAGTTTTTGGGCTTGATCATTAATAGTTTCTGAGATCTCGTGGGTACAAAATGTGTTTCAAAAAAGATACCTGAGATACTTGAGATATCTCACCGGAAGTAGAATTTTTTGGTTGATATAATATCGCATACATAACCTATGTATAGATTTATACTTATATATTAATTCTATGGAAAAAGAATTTAATGCGTAAAAGTTATTATTTTTGAAGTGCTTCCGGTGACAACCGGAAGTTACGACGAACAAAACAAAATAGTTTAAACACATTTACAGATATAGGTCTATCATCCCACAAAGTTTAGATGTTCAAGTATTTGCCGATTCTGAGATCTCGAGGGAACAAGGTTTTTTGACGCGGGACAGGAAACGGACGACAGGAAGTGAATTTTGAAAAAATGATATAAAAGCCTCGAAATATTATCACTCTCTATCAGTCCTGAAAATTTCAAGAAAATCTATCCAGCCATCTCTGAGAAATCTTGTGGACAAAAAAAGGAAAAAAAAATATAATAAGAAGTAACATAACAATCACTATAAGGTCTTCCGTTGAAAACGGAAGACCTTAATTATTTAATACCCGTTAAATGATAGCATCAGTGATATATCTAAAGCAAATATATATGTATTAAACATCTTAATCTAAAAATGTTGGGACAAGTTACCAAACAGCTCTCTATGCTACGGCATTACAAATTCGCTTTGATTTCCAAAATTAAAGTAAAATTTAGCGTCATATTCAGAAGTAAAATATTGTCCCAAAGCCCTTTATTTTGAAATAAATTATATCAACAGACTTACTTAATAATAAATGGTTAAATTATATAAGTCTGACAAACTCAGTTAGCATACGATAACGTCAATTCATGGCTAAAATAAGTATATATACATGTAAATAAAAAAAAATTGTCTTAGTGAGATATTCATTTGTATACATTATTTATCATTTGCAAAGAACTATATATGATATTAGTCAAATTTGGCCCCCATAATTCTCTATTTTTAAAAAAAATTCAGTTACAATAATTTATTGTGTTATTTTAAAAAAGAGTTGACATAAAATATGTTTTTCACCTATTTATTTGATTTATTTGCACTCACTGGCAGTATATGACGTCAGGAGTGACGCTATTTTTAAAATTCAATCAAAATCAGTCAAAAATTGACATTTTTCTTATCTTTTTTCGAATGAGAAATATAGAGCGAATCTTTGAACAAGAACGAACTTTTTTTCACTTTTAAGTATTGGAGAGATACATCTTTGGTGAAAATATTTTGTTTGCTCAAGCATTCGCTCAATGTTTCCTTAAAAAAAACTGCTTGAAAACAAGCCGTTTTATGCTAAAAATGAGCAAATGGCGGGAAAAGGTAAATTTTATGATGTCATATTTTTAACTTGTGGGCACTAAAATCAGAATGAAAATTATGGAAAAACTTCAAATGAATATTTGTACAAATAAAACAAAGAATTACAGTTAAATGATAATGTTCATTTTAGGGGGGCATTTTAGGCTCAAACCATATATAGTCCTTTATCAAATAATATTGTAGCATGCAAATACTGGCTACTGACATTCACCTCTAAACATTTTAAAAAAATATTGATTACAATGCTTTAAAAAAGATTTCTAGTGATAAACTAAAATTTGAGTGTCAGTCGTAGAGTTATAAGCGAAATACAGAGCTCACAATTCTTTACTTCTAAACAAGGTGCATGCCATGTTCTAGTTTACATTGGTTCAATATACCGGTCTTTTAAGCCTCTCTTTCTCTCTCTCTCTCTCTCTCTCTCTCTCTCTCTCTCTCTCTCTCTCTCTCTCATAATTCGTTTTAAGCATAAATAAATCGTAATTAAAATGACCTTACAAA
Source organism: Magallana gigas (assembly GCF_902806645.1). NCBI lineage: Eukaryota > Metazoa > Mollusca > Bivalvia > Ostreida > Ostreidae > Magallana > Magallana gigas. The sequence goes on along the minus strand of NC_047568.1, from coordinate 11,621,335 downwards.
AGTATTGTAAACATCCGTGAAGTTTACAATAAATAGCTATCGACATACATCGTTAAACATTATCAAATAATATCTATGCATGTAGTACTGGCTGGAAATATCCCCTAAACATTTTGTTGAAGTAGCTTGCAGATATTGGCTACTGATAATCACCTTTAAACATTTTCTAATAACATACTGTGGTTTCATTAATATTCGAGGGTATCAATTTTCGTGGAAAAAGTGAAAATCACAGTTTCAAGGATACGTAAATTTGTTGCAAATGACCCTATCAATTCAAAATGTTAATATAAATTGCATTTCAACGAACACTTAATTTCGTGGATCAACTGAATAACGCAATCCACAAAAATTGGTATTCAACGAATATTCATGAAACCACAGTAGTAGCCGGTGTAAAGTAGAATAATGATCCCCGTAGAATAACGACCGGGGGTCATTTATCGACGTAGAATAATGACCCCAGGTCATAATAATAGGCAAAAAAATGACCCCCGGTCATTTTTTCACGTAGAAAAATGACCTTTTTGCCTGAAGAATAAGTGTCATTTCGATAAAAAAAAAAACACACTCTACCGGATGGAAAGTGACCCCTATAGAATAATGACTCCCTCATAGATTAAAGTTGTTCAATATAATTTTGTATTATTTATGAAATAGTCTTTACAATATTGTAATCTTTACTGCAGTTTACAGAAAGTACTGGAAAGAAGGGGTATATCTTAAAAAGAAATCCTTCCTTATAACATCACCCAAAATAAATGATGAAATCAAAGTTACTCCAAAGTTTACTCCATTCTTACGCATTATAACCATGCTGAAATAAACAGCTACTAACAGGAGCCATTAGGACAGTAGAATCTAACGGACAATAAGGAAAACCATCAAAGTATTGAGAGTACTCGAACAGAAGATATATTATACGTTATCATCGGCATGCTTTAATCAATATCAAGATTATTAATGCATCAATAATTTGTAGGAGCATTGACAACTTTAGAGGCAGTAGAGATCGCTTGGATAAGAAATATAAATGCGTCTTGTGATCAAAACCAAGGGATATATTAACCCCTCGAAACCACCTGCTGATACCCGTACAGCCCAAATTTGAGACCTGAAAAAAAAATAATGACCCTATAGGTCTCCGGCACTGCCATGTAATTTGTTTGATGTACACTTTAAAAAGGGAAGAAAATGGCCCACCGTTCACCACAATATCGTTGTTAAAGGTTAACAAAAATGACAAAGTTCTAGTGAGCTAAATGGACACATTTAGATTGGCAAATTTGCCGATGCAATTGTAAAATCGCGATCAAATAATTGATAAAAGTTAACCAAGCTGTGCATTAATTTTATTATTCAAATAATGTTTTTAAATAATAAGCTATAGAAAATGTTGTTTAGAATTATTCATGTAAAGTATCAAGGACAATTCGATTTATACACAAGTGCAGCGTCATTTCCCGCCATATGTCGACGAGAGAAGAGACGTAACTGTTAACAATCAATTTGTGGAAACAAAGGTGTGTTTGTGTTTTTTTCTGCTACAGATATGAAAAACTATAAACAGCGATTCCTTAATAAGTTCGGTGTTTATAACTTCAAATTCAGCTGAACAGAGTGAAAATTTAAGTAAATACAAAGTCTGATATCTTGGGTACGGTGTAACCTAATTCTTTTCTTGTTTACAGCGAGGGTCATTCCTTTTCACGTTTAACATGAATAAAAATAACTCCTGGGTTTTATTCTTCAGAAAAATCTCATTATTTTACAGCACGGGAGGGGGGAGGGGTGTCATTATTCTACGTCGAAAAATGACCCCCGGTCATTATTCTAAAGGGGTCACTATAAATTCTTCTTTACATCTTCATTATTGGCTGCAGCATATGCTCTTTCTATACGGTAGATAGATATTGTAAGAAAAACATCAGGAGCAAAGTCTTCTAGGAAGATCTTTCTTAAATTCATACGATGTTTAATTTGCATATATTATTTCTAATGCACAATTGTATCTGAAACAAAATAATTAAAGAATACCAAGAAGAAATTTTTTATAGTCATTTATCTCTAAATAATTAACCATGAAAAATTACATATTTGCAATTTATTTTCCATTCATAGTCTACCAAACTTCGTGACTGGAATTTGACCTAAAAGATTATACAAAAATCTTCGATAACATATAGAAACAAAGAAGAAACAAATATCTGAGGTAAGACAATTTTACATCACCTGAGTCGAGAGCTCAAGTGAGTTTTTCTGATAAAAATTTGTCTCTTTTCTGTCGTAGTCATCGTCGTTGTTGTCGTAAGTTTTTTTCTGATAAAAAATTGTCCGTTTTCTGTCGTAGTTGTTAACTGTTCGAATAAATGTCTTTTCCTACATAATCACTCGGTCAATTTCAACAAACCTGGCACAAATCACTCTTGGGCCAAGAAAATTCAATCGTATACGAAAGAAGGATTACACCTTATTTCAAGGGAGATAAATAGTAAATAATGAAATTTTAAATGTATTTTTGTATTAACATTCGGTCATATCATGACCCTGGGGGTAGGTTGGGGCCACAGATAGAGGGGGGGGGGATCTAATTGTTACATGGTAGTATATCGTGAAAATCTTTTAAAATCTTTTTATCAAGAACCGGTTGAAACCTATGTGTAAATATATCTATGTATTTTTATTCTATTTTTATCACATCTTGATCATCCAGGGGCAAGATGGAGCCACAGCGGGGGATCAATATTTTACTTATTTGTAAAGTGTTGCTCAGGTTAGCACAGGACCTCTAATTTTGTGATCTTGTGGTGATAAAAAAAAAATGGTAAAAGCTGTTAAAAAGGGTTTGGTTTTCTAATATAAAATGTATTTGAAAAATTAATTTTGTGCCAGAAAAATTTGTTTATCAGTTGGCCAAAAATATTTTTAAAAAACCACGCATAAAAAATAAAATTTTGAAGATTAAATACAGCAGACTGTATCTTTATGATTCATAGATTCATTTTGAATGGGCATCAAACCCCCTGACATTTATAAGAAAATTAAAACAAGATACGCGAGGACCATATCGCATACCTTAGCTCATAAACCACTGACAAGAACACGAAAATAGATTGCTAAGTAAAAGAAATATATATTTCAGCACAGAACATGTTTTTAACTTCAAACACCTGCCTAGGGGATTTATTCAAAATCAATATTTGCTTAGTCATTTACAAAAGGATGTTTTATACGAACTTTAATTGAATTTGAATTATTGATCTCCTTTTGTATAAGTTTTGCAGTTATTTCACTTTTGGAACGAAATTGGTTTTAAATGTAAACAATTTACATATTACCAACCATAATGATTTCTACCAAATTTAAAGATATGCAGGACAATGATCACGTAAATACCTTTGCTTTGCTGCTTTGATTTGCTAACTGTGAGGAATTTGAATTTATTTCATTTGCTCGTAACAAAGAAACATTTTAAAAATTCTAAAAAGAGGATAGATGCATTGCTTATCACAGTAACCCCCTTTAAATGGTAAGAAAGAGGTCGTGAATTTGATATTGTTTCTTTGTTCAAGGCATTTCAGATGGTATGTAGGTCATGATCCCAGGTGCTCTTCCTTATCAAATATCATAAAAACCATTGAGATTCCCACCTTAATCCAAAGATATTTGTCCTACTTTAGTCATGGTGCATCAGATCTTTATAGTATGTAAGTCATGACCCTAAGGGGTCTTCCTGACCCCCTTAGAAACAGGAATTGTAAATTATTTTTTAATATTTGATGTTTGATGATCATATCTTTATTTAATCTTTATTATTAAGTCTCCCAAATGAAATTTGGAGACTTATTGATTTTGTACGGTTCTTATTACATGTATTATAAGTTCTTCTTCTTTTTCTTCTTTCCCGCTCTGAACTTATTTCTCAGAGATGGTTTAGCAGAATTGTACAAAACTTTAGGATACAATAGGCCTTATAAGTTTATAAAATGGGAATAATTTAAATTTTCCCTTGCCGCTTTCAGCAAAATGTTCACAACATGGAGTATTACGAACACTCGGGTCTTTAATCTGTTGCTTGTGGACACGTACACGCGCGTTTAGTTTCCCCGTCTGTCCAATATAAAATTCTTTGCATGTTGGGAAAATAGCACAATAAATAACATTTTCCGATTTACAGTTCATCGACGAATTGGTGCGAATTTCCATTCCGGATTTTGATAGAATTGTATTTCCTTCTTCTACCACATGTACCACATCTCGGGTCGCCGCATTTTTTCACGGATGGAACTTCCTACCGCATCGTAAATCGGGCCTTGGTCAATATGTGTTTAAGATTCGGTGCTTGTCGTCGGCTACTGATTATGTCCTCGGATTGTAATAATTTCTTCATATTTTCTGACTGTTCTAAAATAGGGTAAAGTCGTTTTGCGTCTGTTAGAATATTCCTGTCCTTGGATTGTGGGTCACAACGAAAGCAATTTTCCCGTCGTTGTTGCGAGTGTAAGAAGACCGGTGAGGATTACGTAGAACATGTAATTGAATTTGTGTCGCTCTTTTTACTCCAGCGTTGATTAAATTTTTCGGGTATATCTGTCGTTGCAGAAATATTTTTAATTCTTCCAGACGTTTAGATCGAAAGGTTTTGTCTGTGATAATTGTACAAATTCTCCGTGCTAAGTTAAACGGAATATTGCACGGAGAATTTGTACAATCCGTATCTCAGATTCAAATAGTTTGATGAATGCGATGGAAATATTAAATTTTGCCGCATACTACACAGCAAAATGTGCCACATACGTTTCACATACGTTAAACGTGTGTGATACGTATGTGACCTCACGTACGTTTAACGTGATTTAAGTACCACGTGTGTTTAACGTACGTTAATGAACATATGTGAAACGTATGTTACACATGTGTTAGACATACGTGTTACATTCCATATGTTTTACGTATGTGGATCCAACGTACGTTTTTCACATGAATTACATACATATCGCATGTAAATTGCTTAAAATTAAATTACTTGAATATTTTTAATTTTTCAGTTCATTCTTGATATACTTCATCTTGCTGCTTGAATCATTTCAATTAATTACTCAGTAACTTCAGTGGATCTTTGGAAACATTCATTTTGCATTTCCAGCTACTTGTTAATCTAAAATTAGAGTTACAGAAAAAAGACAGTTTCGAGATTAAAAATGAATTTAATTCCTTGAATGATTACATTTAGATTTATATTGTTGTCATTCTTCTGTGCTTTAATAGTTTCTGGAAAAAAAACAAAGAATTTTACATTAAATTTCATTTTATGATAAAGTAAATTTATAAATGCCTTGGTTGCTTTTTTATTTAACAATATTGTTAAAGAATAACAAGGGCAAAATAGAAGGTCAATCACAAGTATTAATTTGAAAAAATAATTTTTTACCTCCAGTACATGTATATTCATCCTGATTTTTGTCCACCTCCAACTTCTTCCTTTTTAATGTTTTCCCATGACAATGCTTGTTTGAACTTCTTTCTAAAATATTAATACAAACTTAAGTACATACAATCATTAGAGTTTTTAAATACACGATAAAAAATATAATTTATTCATGTAAGCGGAAAACAACGTATACAGGTAAATATTTTTTATGCAAATAAGCTTGAATCATTTGGGTGAAATGATATGCTAAAGTACACTTACACATAGTTTCACATAGTCCCCAGAAAAGTGGGTGTGTGTGTGTGTGCATGCATTGGGGGGGGGCAACTCCTTGATAATTCACTTTTTATATGAAAATTTAAGAAAAATCTTTGCTGCAACAAAAAAAAATAAATAAGGGGGTAACTGGATACATGCCTGTATTAATCCTTATCTAAATTGAATTACCTTAATCTGTCACTAAATTAGCAACCACATTGCAACTGTCTTTGAACTCCGTGAAGAACTTTTGGATCCTGGATCATTCATTACAAAATCTTCAGGCTACATCAAAACAGATCTTTGAAACTTCTGTATTATATCCATTTGCTACAAAATATAATACATGCATTAGATAATTAGATATATCAAAATTTTACACTATACTAAGAAATACAAATGTACATGTAGGTGTCATGCAACAGATTATCATTAATGATCCTGAACACCCAGTGACTTCTACTTTTAATGAACTATGTCAGGCCTAACAAAAAAATATGTTTGTTTACGGTTTCCCGACCGACCCTATATTTAATCGCCGACCCTAATTGTTTTTATCCATCGTTAGAAATCCGGAAGTCACACGTGGGTACGTTTAACTTTTATATTCATCTTAATCTGTCAAGCGTTTGAAATCGAAATCGAAAGTGAAAAAAAAAACATGGTGACAATATCTACGTCCACATGTTCTCTGCAGTTTGAAGAATGCGCACACATAAAGCAAATGCAGTTAATATCGGCATTTATCCAGGTGTTCGATCGATAACATGGGGGAAATGAAAAGGTTCCCGATTTTGAAGTACGAGGCAAACAACACGGAGGCAGGATAGTTTTGACCACAGGAGTCGGCGATTTTATCAATTTCTTGAAAATAAATGAGAAACTGGCAAAATCCTACCAGTAAGCTTCGTGAGCGTAGCAAGCGAAGCGACAGGATGGCAACGAGTTTTCTAGATTTTCTTTATTTCGATATCCAACCGATATTATACACCAGACATCCGTAGTGTTATTTTATCAATTTCTTGAATTTATTTCCCTAAAATTATCCTCAAAAATCATTTTAAATCCATTTTTACACATCTCTATCATGGCCATGCTTGATGCTTGTGATGCTTGTGATGTGCAATATCATGTTTTTTAAAAAAAATAATGGGTGTCTGTTTTGTATAAAAACTTAGCATATCGAGACATTTTCAAGGAACATTCTGCATAAAAATATATAGTCTGTTGCTCTATTGATACTATTACCAGGTCAGGCGCAAATCGAAAATTAATCCTCAGGGGAGATCTCTACTAAGCATGTTAATTGTTGCAACAGCAGACATAAACAATTTTTTTGTATTGTCTTATTTATTTCTAGAACACATTTTATCCACCAATTAATGAAGATAAAGTTTAAAATCAATAAACTTCTAGATTTTATATTTGATTACAAGTACCTAGACTCTATTAAATAGACTATAAATACGAGGCACGATTTTTACTACGAAACTGAAAGGGTCAAATAAAACCACGTGGTGAAAAATTTAAAAGACAATAACATTCACAGGGGTGCATGTGGCAAACAAAAGTAAGCATGACACAATGGCAAAACAGTTTTGTATTATCAGTTTGCGAGGGTTGGTCGGAAATTATTGAGACATTTACTGTTATTCTTTTAGGAAAAGAGATTTACCTTTGAAATTTCACCAAAATGTAAACCAGAATAAAGTTTATCAATGTAAAAAGTTTCTTTTCCATGGCATGAATAGATCATTTTTGGTAAGTGGATCAACGTGCCTGCGTCCGGTGACCCAACACAACCGCAAACTTTTCGCAACGTCACTTTAACGCTTCTCATTGCTCCTGTGTTTAAACACCTTACAAACGACTGGAAATAAGAATTATTTTTTATTTCTCATCTTTTGTTTTGATTTCAAGATGTCATCATTTACATTTTCTCTCATTCTTGATTTTTATTTTGAGTTCTGTTTACCCTAAAATCAAATTACTGTGAATGTCTCCTGCAGTCATTTTGTTTTTATTTTAGAACTGTTGACAACAGTTAGTGTGTAAACAGTACTGGATATTTAGTCTATTTGTCTTAATTCTAGTCAAACAATCAGTGAAAAAAATATGATGAACTGAAGCTCTGTATCCCTGGTTATCGTATAGTTTTGGTTTAAGGAATTGCGTGGCCTTAAAGGTCTTCTTCTGAGATTTCCTTAAGTTTGATGTATATTCGATGTGCCGTCTTGAGGTCAAAATTCAATGTAATGTCGTTGTCATATTTTCTATTGCTTAGTAAATATGTTTGTACCAAATCCATATTTTACCTCGAAAATTACTGAAACTTAATCAAAAGTTAGTCGCAAAATATAGCAAAACATATTTAACATGAACATATTTAATTTGATTTCTTTTATCATTAACTGTAATTCTACGGACACTTTGAAATGGGATGTTTTTTAGTTTTTAGTTTTTTAGTTTTTTAGTCTCCGAGATTATGCCTGCGCCAGGTACCCCGTTTTTCTACCGTCGTAAACAAAATATTTATATAACTTTCAATATTACTTTGTTTAATTATTTGTTTGGAATTACTCAATGTTTATGCCAATTTTCGTAAAAATTTGTCACCTAGAAAGGGATATATTCGAGTTGTCTCAAAAATTTCATGTATGTGACGTTTCTGAAGTTGTGTAAAAAAAAAAAAAAAATAATAAAATAAAATAATAATCCTACCTACCGACCCTATTTTTTTTCAGCATGTAACAGTAAACAAACATATTTTTTTGTTTGGCCTAATTTTACTGTGTAAATTTCATTAACTTTCATTTTCCGGGAGGGGGGGGGGATCACTCCGACCCCCCCCCCCCCCATTAGATCCGCGCATGCAGATAATTTTAATGTAAAGTTATTCAAATGCATGCCTTCAGTTCACACATATGTAAAACATATATATTATTAACGCACGTGTAACATGGTTTTTAGAACTAATGTTAACCATGTGTTTATTAACATATGTGTAACATGTGGTTGAGATCTACATATGTAAAACATGTGATTCACATATGTTTAACATGTGTAAAATTTAACGTATGTTAAACATATGTGATGTTGAACGTATGTTACCACACGTATGTTAACCATGCGTTTCTCAACATATGTTTAACGTACGGTTTGACTTCACATGTGTGTAACGTATGTTTAACGTATGTTGTACGTGTGTTAAGTTCAAACATATGTGAAACGTATGTGGCACAATTAGCTGTGTATTGCATAGATCTTAAATGTCATAAAAAGTGATCAACCCATTAAAACCGATAGCAGAGCTGCTGTGTATTGGTATAGTAAAAAAAATTAAAATTATTAATGAACATATATATGCAGTTATTCGTTATTTATATATTTCTTTAAAAAGTAGGTACATTATGCATTGTAGAACTTATATAATATATATATATAATGAAACATGAAGACTTTGCTTCTTGTACAATCAATATTATCCTCAATTCCCTAGTGAGCATACATGTACAAGCCATATAACCAGTACCCAGGTTTTATTTGCCAGGTACCAATTGGAGGAATGAATGCATGAGTAAAGTAAAGCAACGTGCCAAAATTACAATGCGACAGACCGGACTCTATTTTGGGCTGTGGGCTAATTTCCTAGAAGTTTAGGTGTGATTACTTTTGAGGAATTTTGTCCTTTTATTAAATTGTTTCGCATATAATTCATACCAATCTTCGCAAACCCCGGCAAATATATACGATCATCTACCCATCTGGTGTAATCTATGCGGACTACGGACCGTGGCTTGAGACATTGATGCATTCCATGCCATTCACAATGTGAAGTCATGTTAAGTAATGGCATTTTTGCCAGTATTGTTTAAATGCGACCCTGGGGTTTATTTATGTGTAATCTTTGATGATCTTTGATGATTCATGCAGGATATGAAAGTGGCGTTATTGCCGAAAAAAATACATAATAACCCGTAATAAATAGCGGGTTATGTAATTTTTTTCTGCAATGACCGCTACCTTTACAACCTGCATGAATCATCGAAGATTACATCAAACATATTACTGTTTATATTTACAACTCGCTTTTATTAACTTAATAAATTGATCGTTTATAAACAGCCAAATCGTCTCCTATTGGAGCTTGAGTCTAAAGCTTGAGTCTAATATCATCATGATTATTTCGTGCAGGCCGTGATTTTTCTTGGGTTGATATAAATTTAGACCAATCGATAAACTGGGCGTGTGTATTTCACTTATGTCAGGTTATACAAAGATATGAATTGAAATCAATTTCCATAAGAAAATATCATACTTAGTGGATGTAAATATATCAAAATATCTCTCTCTCAAAAACAACTAATCGTTATATATTCCTTTGATCATTTTGCTTGAAAGTCATAATGACTTCAATAAATTTTCGAGTACGAGTAAAGACATACGATTTAATTTGGGGAAAACGCAGGTATTTTTACACACAAAGTCTACTTGCCACTTTAAATAAACTAATCTAGTAAACAAGAAACAAGCAATCATTTACCAACAACGACTTCTACGTTTGCATCTGATGAGGTTGAAAACAACTTACTTTCCTGGAAGGAATAGTGCCTTTTTTATTATGCAATTAAGGTGATATGTAACGCTTTTATATTTGACATACCTCCGATCAATTGCGTTTTCTTTCCCGAAATTCTTATCTAACAGCATAGAGCACTGGGTTAGAGCGTTATTTACGAATCTGTTATTCATGAATTAGAATCTCGCGGGGGCTTTTATAACGTTTACCTTTCAAAAAATATTTAAAATATATTTTTGGGACAGGTATTTTGTAAAATTTGAAATAACCGAACTGGTAAGAGTATTTTGGTTATCATGAATTTATTCACATCAATATCGACAGGTGTCACGTAGCACCTTACTTTTGCTTGGTAATTTTAATAACATTCATGCTTCCGCCTCTCAGTACTCGCAGTAATTTGATTATTTTCCTTATTGCCTTTAAAATGCATAATTATTTAAGTTGTAAGCTTTTTATCATCAGATTGATCAGCAAATTTTATTATTAACAGTATGAAAGCAGTCAAAATAGTTGGTTGTACATGTACATACTGCATGGGTAAAATGTGGCAATTAAAAAAATTACATAATAATGAATTTGCAGTTAATGGAAAAACATAAAGCATTCGGTAAATATTGGATTAAAAACGATTGAAGAAATTGTCGACGACATTATAGAGTAAGGTTCACTAAAAAATGCAAATTTATTTTGGATCTTCGTATACATTCAGCAAGAAAATTTCTCTGTGAAGGTTTATTTTGTATTCAAAGAAAATTCAATATTATCTGGATATTTGCTTATCGTTAATTAAAAGTAATCAGATTTTTCTCAACCCTGTGAGTTAAAGCCAATGTTTATGTGATGGTTAAGGCGTACAGTTTTTCTATAAGTTCTCTGATAGGCAGGTGGGGCCGTGTGTAATAAAGATTATCATGGGCAAGGGTCATGTCCTTCTTCATGCTGATTGATAGTTCTCTGCCCAATAATGAACCGACCTTCACCCCTACAGCATCGGTAAGGTACAGATGTCATGGAACAGAAAACTCGTTGAAAAAAGTGAGAATTTTAGTCTGTAGATCAAAACGGACAGAATGTAAGTCATAAACTCTGTAAGTGCGAGCTCTTTATGAAGTCGTTTTCTTTGCTGTGTGTATATACATGTACAGAAGACTGTTATGGAATCATGCAGTTAAAGTGATTGGGGGGCACTTTTCTAGGATTGTGGATGTTTCGCTTATTCGTAGGGATATGATTTTGCAGATGCGTCAGTTTTTTAGTTTCAGTAAAAAGATAACTCTTTCTAAATTTGTTTTTGATCAGGATGTAAATTCGCGAGGGAAGCTAGGCTACATACGAATACCACGAAAACTGAGCTACCATGAATTCTAATCGTTCCAAGTATTTATTAGAGGAATGCTGCTCAACACGGCACCTAATTAACCCGGCACTTGGTGAATTCGGCACCGATCATAGTGAATACGGCATTCGGTAAACGCGGCACCTGATAAATTTGGCACCTGTTGAATTCGGCATTAAGTTAACTCAGCACTTGTAAAATATTAAAAATTTTGACAATATTTATTATTTTTTCGCAATGTATGATTTATAAGTGCTAGCCTTTATCATGTAACAGTCTGTTTGTGAAGAAAGATGAGTTTTTGAGTTTTTGAAAGTTACTTATTACTTATGACCACATTTATTTACAGAAACAACATAATTCTTTAGCTACTGAATGATTTAACATTTATTTTTGAATTGAATAAATTGATATAATCTATACTGTTCTGTTGCCCATTGCTTTTGTCTTCTTGAAGTCGCAAGAACAAGTGACAAAAAGAAACCCATGTGTTGACAGGGTGTCTTCTTTAACCTCCTCATAATTAGTACCTAACGCCTTCCATGTGTACTGAGAATACACCGTCTTATAGCACCTGGTACCCCTTCCATGTATACTAAGAATACACCACTGTCATCTTGTTTTAGCAATTAAACAAATCCGGTACACACTGAATTGCACATGATTAAGTACCTTTGATGTTGAGTATAATAATCATTTTAAAATGTTCATTTTAAATATGATGCAGATAATATAAATAAATTAGATAATGTGTTTTAACAATCTACCTAATATTCCTTCCTTATTTTTAAAGTTAATTATTATATCAAAAAATAAAAATATTTAAACATATATACATTTTGTAGTTAGTTGTTTTAACTCGCGGTGTTTTAATTCACGAATAGACAATAGGTTTTCTAATTCTTATTTGTGATAAGCACATTGTGTTTCTTTCTATAGTTTCCTATCTTTAACAGCCGTTTACATTTATGATAAAAAAAATTAACAAGGTGCCGGATTAACCATTCATAATGCCGAATTCACCAGGTGCGGAGTTGACTATGTACACGGGTGCCAAATTCACCAGATGCCGAGTTGACTTGTTACCTATTAATAATTATTAATTAGTTTCATTTTTTCAATTTTTTCGTTTACAATTAAGTGTATAAGGAGTGAACATTTAGCTCTACATGCTACTCGTTATAAATAAGAGATTCTGTAAAATTCACTAAAATAAGACAATCGATATTTTTAGCATACTAATATACAGAAAGGAATTCACTTATGCTTTTTAAAGAATGGCATAGTTTCAAAGTTGGCGAAATGTGCTGGTGTAACGAGGAATATTGACCCAGTTGAATATTGACCCGGGGGTCATTTTTTAACGTTGAATATTGACCCGCGGGGTCATTTTTTAACGTTGAAAATTGAGACCAAAATCGTGAAATTTGTACCCGGGGTCATTTTTCAACGGTATGAGAAAGATTTTTCTAAACTCTGATGACCTCGTCACGTTGAAAATTGATCCTGTTGAGAATTGACCCCAACTTCAGAGTTTTGATCTGAACTGGAACTTACTTTACACGGTTTAAATGTACAATCGTGCACATATTTGAAAGTTTCAGTTTTAAGATTTTCATACTGTCCGATACATAAGCGGACGTGGCTGATTTATTTTAGGTTGATATCAATCATTTAATTTTGGGACTGAAAATATGATATCCGTTTATTATCATAGTACTATGTAATTAAAACTAAGAAGATAACCATTTGCTTCTTAATGGAACGGGCGAGTCGGGCTAGAATAATTTTTGACATAGAATTGATTATCATTCTCTTGTGTGACAGAATTTAAAGTTTCAACTTTTCACAATCTCTGATAAATATATCTAACAAATGTTGATCGTTATCGTTACTTTTCAGGCAATTCAACAGAGCTTTATTCGACAGGCACCTGACGTCGTATATTTTTCTAATAATTATAAATGTATCACCTCTATTCTGTTTTATTAGGTAAAGGGTATATTAATATATATTAAGACAAAAATATATAACGTCAGGTACATGTGCTTCATTTGAAGAAGTCAGAATATTTCCCTAACAAAATAATAAATGAATGGTTGTTATATTTTAATCCAACAAGTCCTCAACAGTTTGTATTTATTTTTTACAACTTAACAATAATATTTCATAAACTTGCCAGTTAAACTATTTTTGAAGCACCAGCAAACTTTCTGCATGTGCATAGTCATAGTGCTGTAAAAAAAATACAATTCATCTCTATTATTTTGAGTTTTCATTTCCATTATTTATCTTTAAATTAGAAACACAAGCAGCTGATGGTATACATTTTCTCATAATTAAAAACAAATATCCTCTACAGTAAAAATGTAATCAATTTAAAAAAGTAGACTTGCATCAACATATACAGTCGGAAGATAGTTGATCTAATCACATAAATGGTATATATGAAAAGGCATGCAAAAAGTTGAATATATTAAGATTACTCAAGCATATAATTGATAGAGAAACACTTGTTAGAATTCGGCTTTTATCAGACCTAGATTGTAACATTGTGATGTTGTGTGGGGCAACTGTATCAGGAAAACTCCGAATTGTTTAAACATGTACAAATTTAAGCAACCAGGACAGTAACAGGGATGAGAGTTAATTCTTCTAATATCATTTTATATAGTGAACTTGGTTGGGAAACCTTACAATGTCGAAGGGGTAAACATAAATTAATTTTAATCTACAAGATTATAAATGGTTTAGCACCACAATACATGTTAGATTTAATTCAATCATATTTTCCAACTGAACATGCATATAATTTTAGGTAAAATGACCTTTTTTCCTGTCTACCACTATATGATTACTTATTACAATAGCTTTGTTACGTCTACATGTAAATAATGGAATAATCTTCATGCAGAACAAAAATTTCATCAACTTTATCCATCTTTAAGTCTTTAAGTAAAAAAAAAAACCAAAATATACCAAAAGCGTACAAACACTTCAGTTTAGGCACTAGGAAAGAAATATTATTATACGTCAATTGGAGAATAAAGCTGGTAATCTAAATGCTTACTTATCTAAGGATTTTTTAATTGATGAGAGTCGATGTTTATACTGTGGGTCTTAATCTGATGGAAATGTGCAATTTTTCTTGGCTGTCCAAGATACACTTAACAAACTTTTTAAACAACTTAGTGACATTAGTGTACTTTTTCATATTAACTATATACTATATGGTAGTTCTGATTTTTCATATAAATAAAATTGTAAAATTGTTTCCAGGGTTGGCAAAAAAGCGGGAAATACTCATATTTCCCAGGACGGTGTGAAATACTGGTAATTCCCGGGAATTACTGGTATTTCCAAATACTGGGAAATAGAGTATAACTACATATTATGGTACTTCATACTTAGTCTTAATCAAATCTGTTGGCAATAGATGTAGACAATAGTACACCTTGTCAGCTATTACATTTTATAATTGTCTTTGATTTTAACAAGTTTTGACTGGCCAGTAATGTATTGGCTATCTTCTTATGAATATTCCAAACATGGTTCATTCATACGCCATTGTTATTTGTTTTTGAGACTTAATTCAGGTATACAATATAGGTGCATCTATACAGTTATCATTAATATGATATCAAAAGTTCTTTTTTCTGGTTATTTGGTGTATGTGTAAATTGGACAAGAAAATTATGAAAAATTAAGTGTGACTTGTGTCACTTCCCCAGTATGTAACACACTTGAGAAGCCTATAAGCCCCACTCATAGTATATATCTCCCCCAAACCAGGAGCACAAAACTGTCAAGAGTCAATTATTTATTAAAACAACATGTTTGATTATTTAATTCTTATTTGTAACACCTACAGTTATTATAACAGTTTATTTTGGGCTTTGAATTATAAATCTGTAAAACACTAAACTTGGGGTACAAAAAGCTAGACTAGAATTTGTACTTTAGCAGCTTTAGAAGTCTTGGGGAATAGGTGATTTAAGATTCATAAACCGACAGTAAAATGGCAAAGTATGCTAAATTGTGTTTGATGCTTAGTGTTAATATCTTATATCCTAAACATATGTTTTACATTAAGCAAATTAAAGAAATTAAGATTAAAAAGATGTATTTCCCAGTATTTCCCAGTTTAGTGAAAATCAGTAGTATTTACCGGGACGGGAAATACCGGTATTTACCACCGGTAATTCCCAGCACTGGTATTTCCCGGACAACCCTGATTGTTTCCCATGTTTATGGTTATATTAGAGCTCCCAAGTGTTTTTGATTATCTTAAGTCACACTTAAACATATTTAAGTATTATACATATATTAACTTATTATACAGTTCCCTTTTATTTACTGTTTTTTTTTTCAAATGGGCTGGATCATGAAAAGTTCATTCTTATGTTTGTATCTCTGCAAGTATAAATGTAGGTGTGAATGAATATGTCTACCAACAATATGTCTTACAATCATATATGGTAAACAGAACAACAATTATACGCAAACTGTTTTATTATGAATAAAACAGTTATTATATTTTTAAAGCGATAATATGTTAATTCTAAAAATAATCATTTAAGTCTCATTTTTGCCACCCCACCCCCTTCCTCGGTTGAAACACGTAAACATGTAAATCTAAAGAATCAATATGTAAAAACTGATAATTTTTAATTAGATAAACCAAAGTTAAAAATACTGAATCGTTAATTAATGCTTCTTTGCTGTTGAATTTCGAACCGATTTTATGATCAAAATTCCACGATGCGGGTTAATTTTCAACGGATCAGTGTCTTTATTCAACACCTTTGGTCTCAGTATTCAACGTGGAAAAATGACCCCTGGTCATTTTCAACCCGAGTCAAAATTCTTCGTTACACCGGAAAGAAGGGGGTATATCTTTAAAAAAAAAACCTTCCTTATAACATCACCCAAAATAAAAGATGAAACCAAAATTACGAAAAGTTTACTCCATTCTTACGCATTATAACCATGCTGAAGTTAGCAGCCACTAACAGGAGTCATTAAGCCAGTAGAAACTAACGGACAAGAAGGAAAATCATCAAAGTACTGAGAGTACTCGAACAGAAAATATATTATACTTTATCATCGGCATACTTTAATTAATATCAATATGATTAATGCATCAATAATTTGTAGAAGCATTGACAACTTTAGAGGCAGTAAAGATCGGTTGGATAAGAAATATAAATGCTTCTTGTGATCAAAACCAAGGGAGATGTAAACCCATCGAAACCACCTGGTGGTACCCGTACAGCCCAAATTTGAGACCTGAAAAAATAGCCCTATAGGACTCCTGAACTACACTGTAATTCGTTTGATGTACGTTTTAAAGGAAAGGGAGAAAACGGCCCACCATTCACCACAATATAGTTGTAAAAAATTTGAAAAAAGTTCTAGTGAGCTAAATGGACACATTTAAATTGGCAAATTTGCCGACGCAATTATAAAATCGCGATCAAATAATTGATAAAAATTAAGCCAGCTGTGCATTAATTTTATCATTCAAATAATGTTTTTTAATAATAAGCTATAGAAAATTGTTGTTTACAATTATTCATGTAAATTATCAAGTACTGTTCGATTTATACACAAGTGCAGCGTCATTTCCCGCCATATGTCGACGAGAGAAGAGACGTAACTGTTAACAATCAATTTGTGGAAATAAAGGTGTGTTTGTGTTTTTATTGCTACAGATATGAAAAACTATAAACAGCGATTCCTTATTAAGTTCGGTGTTTATAACTTCAAATTCAGCTGAACAGAGTTAAAATTCAAGTAAATTTAAAGTCTGATATCTTGGGTACGGTGTAACCTATTTCTATTCTTGTTTACAGCGTACAACTGGCATAAAGCTACCACAGAAAGTATGCTGGTTTATACAGGAGGCATTTATTTATAAGAGTATGTTTTTTTAGAATACATGCTATTTTTTAGGAGTTTAAGTCATTGTTAAGTTCTTGTAGTGCACAATCCTTAAAACGGGCATCGAAAACAAAACATTCTTTTCCTTTTCGAGTAAAAAAACATAATACGGATATAACAAATATGTGCATTTCATTTTAGTTATTAACTGCATGCATTTAAAATCTACCTTGAGTCAGAGCTGTGTGTGTACCATTACGTAAGCTATCCCTCGCCCGTGGCCGAGAAAATGGGTCACCATGGTCGCGACCGGACTACCTAGCGGTCAGCGGTTATCTAATACACGAAAGTTGCGTCTCTCATATACGAGTTTATCTAGCCGCGACCTCAAGAATTGTTTTAGTTTTTGTTACAAATAAAAGTTTATGGATTAAACGATAAGGTGTCAATTAAGATATCGTTCAGTTAATTAATAAAAGCATTGTCATTCTCAGTCTAAAGCAATATCAGACATAGATCAATTGTTGGTTTTAAGTTAAAAATAAAGAACTTCAATTTGATAGAGTTTAGTCATTATACTGCAAACTTTTCAAATCTTGCTGGGTTCTGAGCTGTGTGTGTGTGTGCGTTGTACCTCTACGAAATCTATCCTTCACCCACAGCCGAGGAGATCAGCCACGGCTTCACTACCTAGCGTTAAGCAGTTATCTATTACACAAGATTCGCACACTTACATGTATATGAACGTGTTTGAGTTTAAATAGCCGTAAATACAAGAACAGTTTTAATTCTATGTTATAAAAGTTTGTCTATCTTTTATTTATTTAATTAAACATTTGAGTGTAAATCAAAAGTTTGTTCTTGAAATTAATAAAATTACTCCAAATCGGAAACATCGTCAGACATAAATTAATGGTTGGTTTGTAACTCTAAAATATTTTAAAAACTGTAAAAATAAGTTTTTTAATTAACAAAAAAAACCCACAGAAAAACAACAACAAAAAACCCACAGACAAACTAATATAAAACTTTTAAATGATGATCATCCCTGGCATATGGCCATGGAGATCTGGCGCGAGTGGACAAATGATCTGCGGTAGGTTCGTGTTCTTCTACATGTACCTTATCACGCGTGCATGTTTCATATTTTGTAAGGGCACAACTATATTTTATTATGTTTTCAACTATTATATTGGTTTAAGATGAAGAGAGAAATCTAATTTACTTGAACAGTTGTTTAAGCATTGATTTTTACAATTGCATATACAAGGTAGTTTAAAAATCGAATCAAATTATAATCAAAGTTCCATGTTACATTTTTGCGGTAGATACTGGCATGATAAAAGAATGTCCTGAATTGAGGCATTCTATGATTATTTTAAAGAATATTCACATGAGTTTTTAAACAAGTATAGATTAGAATCTCTCGGTCACATATTAATCACTTCTGTAGTTTTTCTTCAGTTCATTGTGGAAACGAACTCATTACTGCGTTGCACGCCCCCCCCCCCTCCCCCCGGCTGCCAGGTGCTCGGGCTTATTTTTTTTTAAAATTGGTGAAATGATATCCAGATATGGCGAAAATCATTATTGATGACTTCTTCTTACAAATGTATGTGTAACATTTCTCCTTAACGTGTTTCACTTTCCCACCCGTTTCTTAATTCGGCCAGTCTGTGTTAATAAATTCAATCGCCACGTGCGTCCAAAAATCTCTTGTCGCTTCAGTGCACACAGCTCAGAACATATATAGCCCCAGGTCATCAATTGTTATGTATTTGAGTAATAGTTGAAGGGTGTTTTCTTTACAGTGGTCAATTGTTAAACAATAAGACTATTATTGGAAGTCAATCATCTTCACATTAAAGGTGCTTGATCGTATTCTGAGAATGTGGCTAATATATTAACCTGTTGAACACGCTAAACTTCTATAGTTATGAACAAAATAACTTACAATATATTATAATTAAAAGTTTTAAGTCAAAGAAATTTTTTTCTTGAGATTAGTAATTATGAAATACGACTACATTATGCAATGCAGTCGGTCGCCATAGAAATCATCAAAGTACTGCAAGTGTCGACAAATTTTTTATTTCTTTGAAAGACCATGATATTTCACTTGACTTACAGACAACATATAAGCGACATATCTGCCTCCCAAAAATCTATGTGCTTCTCAAAGTTACTTTTAAGTGAGATAGATATGTGTTATTGGGGATTTGTTTTATTGCTAATATGAAAATTGATTAAAAAAAATTTTCATTGAAGTTGTGTAGTATGAGGTTGTAATGCAACTTAATTTACTTACAAGGTTAGCTACAACCAGTGAAATACTAATTTTAGGTGAACAGTGAATACCCAATCTATTAAAATACAAGATATATAGTTTCCAGAACTATAATAACATGCACGTGTACATGAAGGTAGCACCCTCATTTGTATGGCTGTGGTAAAGGTGTATCGATGAACATACAATGTATTACTGTACATACGAATTCCGGACCGTAGCTACAGACGATACCCATTGACAATCTTTCAATATATCTATGTGCAGTTTGACCTAGAAACTGACCAGTTTCATAACTTCTTCGAATTTCTCTAACACGGACTGTCTAATTCCTTCCCAGAATTCCAATTTACGCAAGCGCAGTTGAAGTTTTATTCAATTTCATTTGTCATAAAGATAAGAATCTTGCATATTTATTGCATCGTCGAGAGAATTAATGTTCATTTCTGTAAATAAGGTTATATAATTTCACGTTACATTGCGGTGTCTCTCTGAAACAGCACCATCTGGTGTAAAATTTAGATGCTCACTTTTGCATAAATTCTCCTGCTGATCTTTGATAGCTGATTTTTATTTTGAATGTCCAAGTCTATTCGTATCATTAAATAATATCAGAAGACACACATTTCCTTATAGAAAAGTTCAGAGATGCCATCAATTTTGACTAATTACTAAATTTTGACAGCACGCAACAATTCAAACTTGACCATAGTCTTCTAAAATTTATAAGATTTAAATACAGAAGTTATCTTAGAGAAAAGGTTGCGTGTTTTGAAGGCGGGTTCTTTTTTTTTTATATAAATAAATTCCTGACATGAATCATATATAACAATGCTTGCTACCCTTTAAAAATTTAACTCGCCATTAAACATCTCATTGTTTAAAGAATTTATGAAACGAATACCCAAACTGTGTTCGACAAAAAGTTTTTCTAAAATATTTTCTTCCTGTCTTTTTCAAAACACGTTTTTTACAGGCTTTCAATCACAACACGATTTTATAACAAAAGCAGAACTGAAAGTTGAATCATTATAATCGTTTGACACCAAATCATATATATTTTCAACTTGCAGCAACAATGGAAGACCTACTCTGCTCTAGTCATATCTTTAATGGTTGCTGAGTTTATAGTGCACAAAATGGGTCCTCAAAAATTACAAAATGGCCAATAATTCGGTACTGGAAGTGACAACAGAAAAAAAATTAAAAATGTATGTTTAGATCACGTCTAAACATCCGTGAAAAAATGGTTGGAATCGGTGGATTAGATTTGGAGAAATCTCGTGCACAAAATTTGAAAAAAAAAAAATAAGAAGAAACAGTACGAAACAGTACGAAAACAATTAAGTCGAGATCTAGTTAAGGTCTTCCGTTTCCAACGGAAGACCTTAACTAGATCTCGTCACGAGTAACGAGTAGGTCTTCCGTCCGATTTGTTTTATGATACAATAAAATATCGATACGCTTTGCCAAATCTGAGATTCTGTTGAAACTAGGTTTTTTCTCAAGACCGGCAACGGACGAACGAGAGTGATTATTGAAAATAAAAGCTGTTATTTCTAGTACATTTGCCTCGTGTACATTACTGTTTATCAGTATAGATGAAACAGTCAAGAAAATCTGTTTCACTTGTTAAAAACATGAATTGTTTTAACCCTTTTGGTGAGTACCCGAAGTGACGATTGAAAAAAATAAAACCTGTTTAACACATCTTTAATCAATTGTCTACCATTCAAAAAGTTCCGTGTCTCAATCACTTCCCGTGACTAAAATTTTGCGGGTAACAAGATTGTAAAAAGAATAGCTACCTAAGATATTTGATATATCTCACCGGAAGTAGAATATGTTTGCTTATATATCATTGTATAATTAACATATAGAAAATTTTATACTAATATATTCATTCAATGTAAAATAAATAAAATAAGAAAAAAAAATTGAAGTATTTTCCAGTGACGACCGGAAGTTACGACGAATCAAACAAAATAATGTCAACACAGATACAATATTAGGGCTACCGTCCTATAAAGTTTGGTTGTTTAAATCGTCACCATTTTTAGCTTTTGGAGTCAATTTTTTTGTCTCTTGACAGGAAGCGGACAAACGGAAATGCTAAGTGAAAACAAAAGTACGCATATCTTGAAAATTAGACAACTGTACTTAATTATATATAAAATATACTAAAATTGTCAAAGAAAAACATTTAAACTCTCAAACAACTTGATTACGTTTAACCATTCCGGTGGGGCCGGTGTCTTGATCACTTGCAGTTTCTGAGATCTCGGAGATAAAACATTTGTTTAAAAAAAAGCTGAAATATTTGAGATATTGTTTGTTTCACATAGGATTGATGGCATATGTAAGGATTAATAATTATATTTCAATTCTACATGAAATAAATTAAATACCAAAAATAGTAATTTTGGAAGTGCTTCCAGTGACGACCGAAAGTTATAACAAACAACAAAAAATAGTTGAAAGACATCTACAACTATAGGTCTATAATCCCACAAATTCTGAATGCTCAAGTATTAATCATTTTTGAGATATCTATGTCACCACCTTTCAGTTGCGGGACAGGAAACGGACGACAGGAAATTAACTTTGGAAAAAATGAAAATTAAATCCTTGAGATTCTGAAAATTTTAAGAAAATCTATCAAGCCATCGTTGAGAAATCTTGTAGAAAAAAGGGGAAAAAATTTGTACCCAATTTTCGAGCCATAGTGAGGTCTAAAGAACGGTGCCACTTGCGTAAAACAAAAACAATAGGCACAACCTTAGACCATGGTCTACCTATCCATAAAATTTCATTTTCATATCTCTGATAATTTTTTAAATCAAGCTCCGGAAGTGACGGTGACAGTAAAAATATTGAAAAAAATAAATGAATTCAGATCACTTCCAATCAACTGTGAAAAAATGGTCGAAAAAAAATAACTAGAGCAAAGCTCGTCTCAAAGCAACGATTGGGTCTTCCGTATAAAACCATTCAGCAATAAAAGTTGAATTTTCAGTGCAAGTACGCAGGTACCGTAGATTCAATTTTCTTATATCATGATCTGCAGAGGTGTAGATGGGCTACTTTGGAAGACCAAAAATACGAAGGTACAGTTTTTTTTTATAGGAGTCAGTTAGGACCACAATGGTAACAACTATTACATAGATATGAATAGGAAGATATCTTTAGAAGTTTATTCATAAACATTATTTGACTAATAAAGTTGTAACTTGTGTGGAAGAGCCCTTAGGTTATTAATTCAAGTTTGTGAAACCATGAACCTCAGGGTTACGTTAGGGGCCTCAATGGAGTATCAATTTTAGCTCACCGAGACGAAGGCAGGGGGAACTTACGCTATACCCCCGGCGTCGGCATCCGGACCTGGTTTTTGTTGGAGATCCTGTATCTAAGTTATTAAGGTTTTCCGCTGGGAGCGGAAAACCTTACTATTATTCTGAAAAATTTTCAAATTTCTTATTATTTTTTTTTTCTTCTAGACGCCAACTTTGATCCTTAATATCTCGCTCGTTTGTTCACCGATTGTTTTGAAATTTTCAGGACTGATAACATGCCGCGTGATGTTGTCGTTGCCTATTTTAGTTGAGGAAAATCCCTATCCGGTTTTGAGTTATTCCCCTTTTTGTAAAATTTAACGACTTCTTTTGTCCAGGGGGTTTAGCTTTAACGATGACTGGCAGAGTCTCAAAGATGGGCTGGTTTGGAAGCTAATACATTGAATTTGTGCGAGATATATTTTATTTATTATTTAAATGCAAATAAAAGGGGTGGTATAGATGTTGAAACAAAGGTAAGAAAAAAAATCAAAAAAATTCGCGCATTTTCCGTGTTAGTTTTCTACCTGATAAAAATTTGTTATAACATGTATTTTAAAAGTTCTTGGTCTTACTCAGACCTTTCATTCGGTAGGCCGAAAAAAGGGCTGGCCCTTATAATTAGGGAGTTAGAGGCGTCCAAAGTTTCTTGTCAATAACTTAAAAAGGAATAAAAATTTCTAATGCATTATTGAAGCAAAGTTGTAAAGAAATTAATTTTGAATCCTTCTATAGTATTCAATTTAATGTTTTCGTAATTTATAGTCAGTATTTGCAGAAACAATTGTTGTCAGTTCGGTCCATTTTTGTGGGGGTGCGCACGTTTATGAGGTTATGAAAGGGCTTCTTGTAATGCACTAACTGATACATGTAGTGTGCAAAAATAATTCCACATAAAATTCCCAAATGTTTTTATTCATATGTACATTTTCATTTCATATAGATGAACCTCTTTGACCTTATTTTTGTTGTTTGTTTCATAACTGTGCCCCTGTCTATATTTAGATGCATTACGAGTCTCAGGTAACCGATCGATAGGAGAGTCGCTAGCTGTATTCAGGCCGTCGCCTAGACGATAATGCATGTGCTTGTAGAGCTGGACGTACACGTTTAACGCGTCGCCCCACTGTGTTACTGTAACAGAGACATTTTGAATTGTTTCAGTACTGGGAGATGTGTTAATAAAATGGTTCCAATGCATGGTAATTAAACTCAACTTTTCTACAATACGTATACACGGCCGTCATATAAAGCACAATGTGTATTACTGACATGACAAATGTACGCTGGCAATTTAAACGAACGCGGGATTGCTCCCGATAGAACAATTCTTTTAAAGCAAAAAAAGAAATATTGATTTGCGATGGATATAATATAATTATCATCGTGGAGATGATTTTTAAAAGTGAACTTAATATTCGTATACGATAATATTTGAATCCAAAGCCGCTAGTTTTAAGTTACGGTTATCAGGGATATTAATTATGACTTGCCCCGCGTTTCAAGTTTTTTACTTGCAAAACATCTACAAACGAAAATACCAAACAACCTTCAGCAGCAACGTATAAATTATTTATTCCATACACAATTCTAAAGAGGTAATTAAATAAAATAAATTTTATAAATGCTTTATACTTGTATACATTCGCTATCTTCCATGGAAAAATGTGGCATGGAAAAAATGTTGTTCAATGTTCATCAAATACGCTGTAGTCTTAGCAATCGAAAATAATTAACAAACTGTATATTGATAGATTGACATATCAACAAACATTCAGACCCGCAATGTGTTTTTTTTTACAAGTTCTATAAAATGTAGAATCAATGACTGAATTCTTTACCGTTTTCCGTGTTGGTTATTTTGAATCACGCGTGTACGTTATGTGTAGCCATATAGATGAACACTTTAAGTGTTTAATTTTTATAAGAAATTGTGTACATGCAGAGCAATGCAATGCTAGGACAATTAAATTCCAATAATGTATATGGTGAGGCCGGTCAGACTGATACTGGTTCTGCTTGTTCTACAAATAGCGAATGTAAGACGAAGTATTTGGGTGTTATATTTTAAACAAATATAAGTATTGCTTTCTTAAAAGCTTGCATTACTCAACAAAGTATTTTATTGGAATCATTCTTAGTTACCTTAACTGCATATGTACCGCTCGGTCTGTATCCCGGAAAAATCGACTACCATCCGAAATTTTTCATACAAGGTCTACAGACTTGCAGCTAACATTACCTTTAAAAATACATTTTAGAATTTGCCGCTGTTTATAAATTCATTAAAAAGACGCGCAGAATCAAGTGGTAATATGTCGTTTGATATGGGATTTATGACGTCTATTTATATTGTTTTCATTAAAATTATTTCATTATTTCAAGCTTGTGGGTGGAATGAAATCAGTTTCACATGTTATATGACATAAAGATGTCCTCTCCCCACTTTTTCTCTCAGCAACTATTTGTTTAAAATTTACATAAAAAATTGAATTATCATGGAGTTGCCCCCCCCCCCTTTTTGTAGCATGTAAAAAAAATGGTATGAAAATCATCGTATTATGAATGAAATTTTGAAAATTTTGGAAAATTCTTTAAAGAAAAATTCTTTTTTTGCTTGTCAAGATTTGTTGGATGAGTTTGCCCCCCCCCCCCCACTTTCAAAAACGATGCTACGTGCTTGGAAATTACTCATTTCTTTATTCCCCTCTTAATAAACAAAACAAACTAACAAACATAACCGATCCAGATAAATATAATTATATGTATCAAAAATAAACTTCAAAAACAAACTACACATTCATCCTTCACCCACAATATTGCCTTTTCGATATGTCATCGTTGTAGACCCGTGTAACAATCTGTTACATTATATATGTAAGTAGGTGCTTGCACGACAAAGAACCCCTTGCTGATCTACATTTTCATTAACGCATACAAAGAAAAAATATATTTTGATTTATTTTTTAATTTCTTTTGATGTAAAAAAAAAAGAGAAGAAATTGGTTCTCAGTCTCTCTTTATGCCTGTTTGTTAGCGGTTAATCCAAGTTCATTTTGAATATCCTTTTGTAATTTAAAAATGCGATGTAAATTTTTTTTCATGCAATATTTCGGATAAAGCAATGAAGAGTTGTTTCTTGATATTCTATTTGACCATAAATTGTAAAATGCTAACATTGAAAATTGTGCCGATTTCTTTCTTTTTTTTAAGGTAAAACTTTATTGATTTAAAAATGATTCTTTGAGACAAACAAATTGACATAATCAATAAGAGTTTGACAATCTCCTAACTGCAGGTCTGTAGCTTTTAGTTAGAAAAAGAATCGGATGGACGACCTAGGACACAGATCGTCCATCCGAATTTCTTGAAAATTGCCATTATTTTCGTACGCGGACGCAATACTCACCGAGACTAAATGGTTCGTATCTTAAGTTTAAACTGCTTTGAAAGGTTATATTGGTTTTCTGATAATTATGAACATGAATATCTAAATAAAAATGGTTAAAATTAGAGTAAAAATACCGGCATCGGTCTTCTCCGTGCGCGGATCTAGAAGGGGAAGGGTTCCAGACCCCCCCCCCCCCCCCCCAAGCGAAATTTCTTTCAATTACGTGTACATTATAAACTTACCAAATATGCCTCGGACATCCCTTGGCAAACTCAAATAACCGTCTGACTTTTCAACCCCCACCCCGGAAAATTTTTCTGATCCGCGCATGTTCCCCCTCATCGAAATACAAAATTATTCTTCAAAACCCCTTGTAAAATTTCCAGGATCTCCGCATATATACTAAGAGAATTATTGGCGCTTGCGTTCGATAAAAATGCGTGTAAAACGTTTGCCAATGGTCTTTTTACCTTCGTACCGGGCATAACCACAGTCCCACTCTGTGAATAAAATGCGGCGAATCAAACTAGAGACAACGTGTTAAGATCTATATTTGCTTATAAACATGTAGTATCATCGTGCAAAATGCACTGTTCAATTATAATTTATTTTTCTTTACTTTACTTGTAAAATTCGTAATTTTTTCTCACAGTTTATATCTTACAAAGTTACTTTTTTATTTAGTGATTGACACTTTTCAAACTTTATATGTGATTTCAAAGAGACAGAGTGTCATGTCTCAAGGACTGTTAATCTCTTAAAACATCATTGTGCAATTATCAGATTTTCATTTCTTGGACATTAAAGACTCACTGAGTTTATTTAATTATTTTATATCTGTGAACCTTTCTCTCAGCTTACTTATATTATTACCTGTCAATTTATACTCATTGTTAAGATTCTTATAATAGTTATGTACAATTGTCAATGCGCAGTCTGGAATACGGCGGCCAGCCCCGGCCACGTCGAACTCTCCCAAGTCTTGAGTCCGGAGGCTATACTGCCATATCCACTTGTTTGTAACATGTCTGTCTGTTAAATTGTTATAATGTTGCCATCGTTGAGTCTCGTCCAATAAAAACGGAATCCTGCACCAATTGCCTGTTTATTTCTCTGGAACTGTAAACTGGTGGACCTTCGGGAATACGGCAAACCTACCCTTCGTTTTAGCTTACGGCCCACACCGCGCCACAACATTATACCTTATACACTTTACGCCAACATTCCCTCACCCGGTTCGTACTGCACACGCCGAATGCAGATCCAGACGAATTCTCTATCACCGTAAAATCTACGCGGTCACAGATATATAATACTTTGTTTCTCAGTGTTTACACATCTTATATTGTACTATGGTCAGCTATCAATTTTTTGTAATACGTCACAAGTATGACGCAGCTACGACGGAAAACCTAATCGTTGCTTGCAACGAGCTCGTCTCTAGTTACTTGTCCTATCTTCATCAAACTTGCATGGATGATACATCTGGACCTATTTATGGACTTGAAAGACTTTGATGCTGAACCTGGGCCATAAATTTCAGATGCTGGAGGAGGTTTTGGTTTTTGAGCAGGTTAGATTTGGTGCAGGTGCCTTTTGATAGCAATTTCTATGTACGAATGGTCCTAACTTCACCAAACTTGCATGAATGGTGCGCTTATGATACTTATGCACCTGACAGGCTTGATTGCTGAATCTGAGCCTAAGGTTTCCGATGCTGGATAAGGTTATGGTTTTTAGAGCTCGTTAAAGTTATAGAGCAGTGCCCTCTGATGAATATATCTTAGTTATTACTGGTCATAACTTCTGCAAACTTGTTTGGATGATGCGTCTTATATACCGATGAAACTGACAGGCTTGATGCTGAATCTTAGCCATAGCTATGTTTCGGATACTGGATGAGGTTAAGGTTTTTGGAGCAATTATCTTATTTATTACTGGTCCTAACTTACCAAACTTGATGGTTGGTGCTCTTATGATACTTATGCACCTGACAGACTTGAATGCTAAATCTGAGCCATGCATAGTAGGCTTCGGATGCTGGATGAGGTTTAGTTTTTGAAACAGGTCAGATAGTTGATGATATAGAAATATTTGAAACTTGCATAGTTGATTTGACTATTAAATAAGAAGCGCAAAGGTATGTTCAGATCCAGAGCCTGTTCTCTATTATCAAGGGTGCTAAAAAAAACTCCTACTCACGCTAACTTGTTTGAAAGATGTTTTTTTAATGAAATAATATAATATGATTCCATGATGTAGTATTGAATGATTTAAAACACTATTGTTTTATATAATACAATATTTCATCATATATATTTGTAAAAAATTATATGATACTATGATTTGTATCAATTTTTTTATATTATAAAAGTATATCGTGTCATGATATTGTTACGTATCATATTGTATATTATGATACAATACTATATAAAAAGAGATTGTATTATTCATTGTAATACATGATATTGTTTCATATCATATTTTACTATTATATTGAATCATATGATATGACATTGCATGATATTATTATGGTATAATATGTACGAAATTGTATGATATAATTGGTTTTATATTATATAATAGTATATATACACGTGAATTTGTATTATATGATATTGTTTTATTGTATCTATGTATATGATCATGTATAATATGGTATTGTATTATAAATGATATCACAGGATATTCAATAATATAATGCAAAGTTGTATCAAATTATATTGTATCTTATGATACAAATCATATTATAAATTATATATGATACAACATTATAAACTGTATATCATATTGTATCTACAATGTAATATCATTTTTTACAATTTTGATATTTATAATGTGATATGATATTTATCATACGATATATATTGTATCATATATTATAATTATGATATTGTATTTTATGATAAAAACAATAATGTTTTACACAAAACAATACCATATCAAAGTATATGATGCGATTCAAATCTTGATTGAATGCCATATCATATGATACAATGTTATATTGTATCATTATATATTACGTATTATAGTATCATATAATATATATTGTATAGTATCATAGGTGCAATCGTATTTTATACTATTGTATTGATAACATTATATCTTACAATACCGTATTTAATTCACATATGATTTTCAAACTATTTTTAAGATTTGATACACTATATTGTGTCAAACAGTATCCATAAATATCCAAGTAATTAAGTATGATTTTCATATAATATGATAAATGTGGTCTCTAAAAGTTGATGCCACTTATCGGTGAGCTTTGTATCTGTGATTACCTATGTTTTATACTGGAGGATATACACACATGTATAAAAAAATATACTTCTCTAAATAACAATGACTCTGTTTGATATATCTTATCTTTTATGCAAGCATTGTAATAAAAGGTAAATTCTTATTGTTAAAATGCGATCAATCACACTACTAAGTCAAAAAAGTACTAACATTCCCATTTCTACTGGTGAACTTAGACATTTACTGACAATGTACTGGCATTACTGATAAACTTAGAAAGTACGGACTTTTTTACTGACGGTACTGAGAAACAGCGTTATTATTCAAATGACAATACCACAAATACATTTATATTTAATTGACTTTAAAGTACGATTTTCATTACCGCTTAAAATGTAATGGTACTTCTTTTTTTACTAATAAAACCAGTATCAAGAGACTATAAATTTTGCGCAGTCGTTTGAAATGTTTAGTTAAAATTAAAACTAATCATGTTAAAATTCTTTTTCTAAAGTTTCTAAAAGTTAAACATCCTGATTTTAAAGCATTCATAGCAAAAATGAAACATAAAAAACAAAATTTAATATATACAAACGTCAAATGAACGGCTGCAATGGTCATTCATTCGGAACCAAACGTATTAATGAAATGCGTGGGTATGAGCAAGTTAAAGCTACTAATAATTTACCAAGAATTGATTTGTTAATAAGTTAACATGCCATTGTAATCAATTTTCATATCTTACAATGCATAATTATTTAGATTAATAAAAGCGCTTTATGTATTCTTTTATCCATCAATGTTTCATTTTACACCAGATCAAGAAAAACACAAACTGAAAACACATGTTTAACAACTGGTTGATTGAAGGCAATGTTTTCAAAGGAGAGATGTTGACATTTTTTCACTCGGTCAGTGTTTTGTAATAGCTACTGTACATAGCACTTCTTGACAATTTGCAGTGCACGGTAGCGAGATATGAAACATGAGGTGACAGACACACGTGTACATGTATATATACACACACTTCCTAAGATCTGAACAGCCATAAGTGATTATATAATAGCCACTGTACACAGCCCTTCTTGACAATTTTCAGTGCACGGTATTCATGAACTGTATCATTGCTTTACATGTACCTGTATATCATATTTTTATCAGTATGTCTAATTTTGTCAGTACTTTTCTAAGTTTCTCAGTACCGTCAGTAAAAACATCAGTACTTTTCTAAGTTTATCAGTAATGTCAGTACATTGTCATTAAATGTCTTAGTTTATTAGTAAAAATGCAATGTCTGTACTTTTTTGACTTATTAGTGATTAGAAAATCTCGGGAAATAGAATGCTTTGATATGCGATATAACTATGCAAGCATTCTGATTCTGTTTTATTCTTAATTGTTTAAACTGTGACCTTTGTATCAAATTGTTGGTTACAAGAAAGGTTAGAAGTTTAAATTCGTTTTTTAAAAATACCTTTCAATGGTGGTCAATGCCATGCATTCGAATTGTATCTTTTTGTGATGAAACACTAATATTTCGTATGTACTTTTTCTGTAATTACAGAAAACTTAAAAAAAAAAAAAAAAAAAAAAAAAATTAACCGCATGAGAAATCACTTGTTATCGGCTGCAGGAGAAGCCGATTATTTGTGGTTCTGATAGAAAGTGCACATGGAAATGAGACGTAAAATTTATTTTTTTGACAGAATGCTTTTCACATTATTCGTTTATGAAAGATAAAATATAGTTCTTTAAATTTATATTTAATTCTTACATGTTATTAGTTTATTTATTTAATTTTTCTTTTACAATCAAGTGTATAAGGAGTGAACAACGTTACAGGATACTCGCAATGAATAAGAGATTATGTACAATTCAATGAAATAACACAATCAATAATTTGAGCATACTGAGTAATACATCCGCGAAAAACATCAATCAGTAGTGGAAAGACCTAGTTTTTCCATTTTTAAATTTGTTTATTCATTTTTCTATTTAATAATAAGGGATATTGAAGCATTTTTTTCACCTTCGACGCCACCAAACATTATGACACTTAATGACCCTTTGTCTCAAAGGTCCCCTGGCCCTTGGTGAAGGAGATGCTTGTAATCGCTATTTATTTAAAACAATAAGCCATGAGACTTGATACCTTAACCATAACTTAGTTAATATATCCACTAGACTAAGTTAATTCAAATTTTCACAAATCCCTTTAGCTCATTTAGTGGATCTTAGAAACAAAAATCAATCCGATGATCCGTAAGCCACTTATTTCCTTTGAATTTCATCAATTTTACAAACACAGCCATTGTGACCATGACATTTTAGACGTTTGACGTTTGACCTTTGACCATGACCTCTTAGAAATAAGAATACAAGAACGTATTGTTAGGACCCACACCACTTTCACGGTTTTTCTGATTTTTTTAATGTTTGCATTAGTTTGAAATGTTCTAGACGTCATACTATGCGCCTTGCTCATACCCACGCATTTCATTGATATTTTTGGTTCAAGAATGACCATTGGCAGACGTTCTTTTGACGTTTGTATATATTAATTCTTGTTTTTGTATGTTTTCATTTGTTTGCTATGAATGCTTAAAAATCAGGATGTTCAACCTTAAAAACTTTAGAAAAGGAATTTTAACATCTGATTATTTTTAATTTGAATTATAACATTTCAAACGACTGCGCAAAATTTATAGTCTCTTGATACTGGTGTTATTATTCAAAAAAAGTACCATTACATTTAAGCGGTAATGTTAAATCGTACTATAAATTCAACTACATGTAATGTATTTGTGGTATTGTCTCTTGAATAATAACGCTTGCAATAACTTAAACTTATTTTAGAGAGAGAGATTTTTTTACCATATAGAGTTAAGCAGTTGGTTCTTCTAGTTGTGGGGACAACACCCAGATCACATCAACAAGCTATCATATAGGAACGATTGAAAGTAAAACAAGAGTACATGTTGTTTTTTATTCATATTCTTTATCATGCAAAATTAGAAATTTTAACAATAAAGAGAACAAATCCAAATATGTTTAATTATGTAATTAAACTTTCCACCTTTAAAACTTGACCATAGTTATTGAGATATTTGGCGTCGTCGTTCGAATATTCACTTTATCTCTCTGTTTAAGACCAGGGAAGCGTGTTTGCGCAGTTTCATACCCACGACTAGTTTCATTGTTGCAATTGCCCAATCCTTTCCGTTGTCCATTAACTAAAATTTCTGCGTCAAATATTTTCCCAGCTCCAACAACGCTTGACCAAGAGAAAACATAAAGCCGGCAGATGGCGCTGTGAAGAAGCGCGTGTGAGGATTATACCGTGTCCGTAGTTGA
>NC_047568.1:11358235-11583235 GCF_902806645.1 Magallana gigas | reverse complement strand
ACAACTAGAAGAACCAACTGCTTAACTCTATATGGTAAAAAAATCTCTCTCTCTAAAATAAGTTTAAGTTATTGCAAGCGTTATTATTCAAGAGACAATACCACAAATACATTTACATGTAGTTGAATTTATAGTACGATTTAACATTACCGCTTAAAATGTAATGGTACTTTTTTTTGAATAATAACACCAGTATCAAGAGACTATAAATTTTGCGCAGTCGTTTGAAATGTTATAATTCAAATTAAAACTAATCAGATGTTAAAATTCCTTTTCTAAAGTTTTTAAGGTTGAACATCCTGATTTTTAAGCATTCATAGCAAACAAATGAAACATACAAAAACAAGAATTTAATATATACAAACGTCAAAAGAACGTCTGCAAATGGTCATTCATTCTGAACCAAAAATATCAATGAAATGCGTGGGTATGAGCAAGGCGCATAGTATGACGTCTAGAACATTTCAAACTAATGCATAACATTAAAAAAATCAGAAAAACCGTGAAAGTGGTGTGGGTCCATAACAATACGTTCTTGTATTCTTATTTCTAAGAGGTCATGGTCAAAGGTCAAACGTCAAACGTCTAAAATGTCATGGTCACAATGGCTGTGTTTGTAAAATTGATGAAATTCAAAAGGAAATAAGTGGCTTACGGATCATCGGATTGATTTTTTGTTTCTAAGATCCACTAAATGAGCTAAAGGGATTTGTGAAAATTTGAATTAACTTAGTCTAGTGGATATATTAACCTAAGTTATTGGTTAAGGTATCAAGTCTCATGGCTTATTGTTTTAAATAAATAGCGATTACAAGCATCTCCTTCACCAAGGGCCAGGGGACCTTTGAGACAAAGGGTCATTAAGTGTCATAATGTTTGGTGGCGTCGAAGGTGAAAAAATAGCTTCAATATCCCTTATTATTAAATAGAAAAATGAATAAACAAATTTAAAAATGGAAAAACTAGGTCTTTCCACTACTGATTGATGTTTTTCGCGGATGTATTACTCAGTATGCTCAAATTATTGATTGTGTTATTTCATTGAATTGTACATAATCTCTTATTCATTGCGAGTATCCTGTAACGTTGTTCACTCCTTATACACTTGATTGTAAAAGAAAAATTAAATAAATAAACTAATAACATGTAAGAATTAAATATAAATTTAAAGAACTATATTTTATCTTTCATAAACGAATAATGTGAAAAGCATTCTGTCAAAAAAATAAATTTTTACGTCTCATTTCCATGTGCACTTTCTATCAGAACCACAAATAGATCGGCTTCTCCTGCAGCCGATAACAAGTGATTTCTCATGCGGTTAATTTTTTTTTTTTTTTTTTTTTTTTTTTAAGTTTTCTGTAATTACAGAAAAAGTACATACGAAATTATTAGTGTTTTCATCACAAAAAGATACAATTCGAATGCATGGCATTGACCACCATTGAAAGGTATTTTTAAAAAACGAATTTAAACTTCTAACCCTTTCTTGTAACCAACAATTTGATACAAAGGTCACAGTTTAAACAATTAAGAATAAAAACAGAATCAGAATGCTTGCATAGTTATATCGCATATCAAAGCATTCTATTTCCCGAGATTTTCTAATCACTAATAAGTCAAAAAAGTACAGACATTGCCATTTTTTACTAATAAACTAAGACATTTAATGACAATGTACTGACATTACTGATAAACTTAGAAAAGTACTGATGTTTTTACTGACGGTACTGAGAAACTTAGAAAAGTACTGACAAAATTAGACAGTACTGATAAATTTATGATATACAGGTACATGTAAAGCAATGATACAGTTCATGAATACCGTGCACTGAAAATTGTCAAGAAGGGCTGTGTACAGTGGCTATTATATAATCACTTACTGGCTGTTCAGATCTTAGGAAGTGTGTGTATATATACATGTACACGTGTGTCTGTCACCTCATTGTTTCATATCTCGCTACCGTGCACTGCAAATTGTCAAGAAGTGCTATGTACAGTAGCTATTACAAAACCACTGACCGAGTGAAAAAAATGTCAACATCCTCTCCTTTGAAAACATTGCCTTCAATCAACCAGTTGTTAAACATGTGTTTTCAGGTTCTTTGATCAATTGATCTGGTGTAAAATGAAACATTGATGGATAAAAGAATACATAAAGCGCTTTTATTTAATCTAAATAATTATGCATTGTAAGATATGAAAATTGATTACAATGGCATGTTAACTTATTAACAAATCAAATTCTGGGTAAATTATTAGTAGCTTTTAACTTGCTCATACCCACGCATTTCATTAATACGTTTGGTTCCGAATGAATGACCATTTGCAGCCGTTCATTTGACGTTTGTATATATTAAATTCTTGTTTTTTTATGTTTCATTTGTTTGCTATGAATGCTTTAAAATCAGGATGTTTAACTTTTAGAAACTTTAGAAAAAGAATTTTAACATCTGATTAGTTTTAATTTTAACTATAACATTTCAAACGACTGCGCAAAATTTATAGTCTCTTGATACTGGTTTTATTAGAAAAAAAGAAGTACCATTACATTTTAAGCGGTAATGTAAAATCGTACTTTAAAGTCAATTAAATATAAATGTATTTGTGGTATTGTCATTTGAATAATAACGCTGTTTCTCAGTACCGTCAGTAAAAAAGTCCGTACTTTTCTAAGTTTATCAGTAATGCCAGTACATTGTCAGTAAATGTCTAAGTTCACCAGTAGAAAATGGGAATGTTAGTACTTTTTTGACTTAGTAGTGTGATTGATCGCATTTTTAACAATAAGAATTTACCTTTTATTACAATGCTTGCATAAAAGATAAGATATATCAAACAGAGTCATTGTTATTTAGAGAAGTTATATTTTTTATACATGTGTGTATATCCTCCAGTATAAAACATAGGTAATCACAGATTACAAAGCTCACCGATACGTGGCATCAACTTTTAGAGACCACATTTATCATATTATATGAAAATCATACTTAATTATCTTGGATATTTATGGATACTGTTTTGACACAATATAGTGTATCAAATCTTAAAAATAGTTTGAAAATCATATGTGAATTAAATACGGTATTGTAAGATATAATGTGTATCAATACAATAGTATAAAATACGATTGCATCCTATGATACTATACAATATATATCATATGATACTATAATACTGTAATATATAATGATACAATATAACATTGTATCATATGATATGGCATTCAATCAAGATTTGAATCGCATCATATACTTTGATATGGTATTGTTTTGTGTAAAACATTATCGTTTTTATCATAAAATACAATATCATAATTTATAATATATGATACAATATATTATCGTATGATAAATATCATATCACATTATAAATATCAAAATTGTAAAAAATGATATTACATTGTATGATACAATATGATATTACAGTTTATAATATTGTATCATATATAATTTATAATATGATTTGTATCATAAGATACAATATAATTTGATACAACTTTGCATTATATTATTGAATATCCTGTGATATCATTTTATAATACAATACCATATTATACATGATCATATCATATGATACAATATAACAATATCATATAATACAATTTCATGTGATATATTAATACTATTTTATAATATAAAACCATATTATATCATACAATTTCGTATCATATTATACCATAATAAATATCATGCAATGTCATATCATATGATTCAATATTATATAGTAAAATATCATATGAAACAATATCATGTATTACAATGATATTTAATACAATCTCTTTTTATATAGTATTGTATCATAATATACAATATGATACGTAACAATATCATGACACGATATACTTTTATATTTACATTCCACGTATATTTTGCATGTAAAGCTACTGCAGATATAGCACCATAACACAGACATGGTACTTAAAGGTTTAATGACGAGTTTTAATTGTGACGTCACAAACGTTGAACGCTGATAAATACAACGTCACAAGCGAAAATCAAAGATCACGCTTGTGGCTGTTACAGTGGCTCTTCCATTAGTTTAAACTTACCCATAGGATAGTACAGTAATTTTGAGGTATAATTCGCATTTGCGTTCAAGGCAAGAAGGTATAAAAAATGTAAATATAAGCATTAAATCCTTATTTTTTGAAAGATATAGTCTCATAACTGCAACGGTGTGTGCAAACAAATTTTCATAACGCGCTAACGCGCGTTATTCAATTTGTATGCACACACCGTTGCAGTTATGAGACTATATCTTTCAAAAAATAAGGATTCAATACTTAAATAATATAAAAAAATTGATACAATATCATATTGTATCATATAATTTTTTACAATATAATATATTATGAAATATTGTATTATATAAAACAATAGTGTTTTAAATCATTCAATACTACATCATAGGAATCATATATTATTTCATTACAAACACATCTTTCAAACAAGTTAGCGTGAGGTAGGAGTTTTTTTTAGCACCCTTGATAATAGAGAACAGGCTCTGGATCTGAACATACCTTTGCGCTTCATTTATTTAATAGTCAAATCAACTATGCAAGTTTCAAATATTTCTATTATCTATCAACTATCTGACCTGTTTCAAAAACTAAACCTCATCCAGCATCCGAAGCCTACATATGCATGGCTCAGATTTAGCATTCAAGTCTGTCAGGTGCATAAGTATCATAAGATGCACCAACCATCAAGTTTGGTGAAGTTAGGACCAGTAATAACTAAGATATAATTGCTCCAAAAACCTTAACCTCATCCAGTATCCGAAACATAGCTATTGCTAAGATTCGGCATTCAAGCCTGTCAGTTTCATCGGTATTATAAGACGCATCATCCAAACAAGTTTGCAGAAGTTATGACCAGTAATAACTAAGATATATTCATCAGAGGGCACCTGCTCTATAAACTTTAACGAGCTCTAAAAACCATAACCTTATCCAGCATCGGAAACCTTAGGCTCAGATTCAGCAATCAAGCCTGTCAGGTGCATAAGAATCATAAGGCGCACCATTCATGCAAGTTTGGTGAAGTTAGGACCATTCGTAACATAGAAATTGCTATCAAAAGGCACCTGCACCAAAACTTTAACCTGCTCAAAAACCAAAACCTCCTCCAGCATCTGAAATTTATGGCCCAGGTTCAGTATCAAAGTCTTTCAAGTCCATAAATAGGTCCAGATGTATCATCCATGCAAGTTTGATGAAGATAGGACAAGTAATAACTTAGATACAGGATCTCCAACAAAAACCAGGTCCGGATGCTGACGCCGGGGGTATAGCGTAAGTTCCCCCTGCCTTCGTCTCGGTGAGCTAAAATTGATACTCCATTGAGGCCCCTAACGTAACCCTGAGGTTCATGGTTTCACAAACTTGAATTAATAACCTAAGGGCTCTTCCACACAAGTTACAACTTTATTAGTCAAATAATGTTTATGAATAAACTTCTAAAGATATCTTCCTATTCATATCTATGTAATAGTTGTTACCATTGTGGTCCTAACTGACTCCTATAAAAAAAACTGTACCTTCGTATTTTTGGTCTTCCAAAGTAGCCCATCTACACCTCTGCAGATCATGATATAAGAAAATTGAATCTACGGTACCTGCGTACTTGCACTGAAAATTCAACTTTTATTGCTGAATGGTTTTATACGGAAGACCCAATCGTTGCTTTGAGACGAGCTTTGCTCTAGTTATTTTTTTTCGACCATTTTTTCACAGTTGATTGGAAGTGATCTGAATTCATTTATTTTTTTCAATATTTTTACTGTCACCGTCACTTCCGGAGCTTGATTTAAAAAATTATCAGAGATATGAAAATAAAATTTTATGGAAAGGTAGACCATGGTCTAAGGTTGTGCCTATTGTTTTTGTTTTACGCAAGTGGCACCGTTCTTTAGACCTCACTATGGCTCGAAAATTGGGTACAAATTTTTTCCCCTTTTTTCTACAAGATTTCTCAACGATGGCTTGATAGATTTTCTTAAAATTTTCAGAATCTCAAGGATTTAATTTTCATTTTTTCCAAAGTTAATTTCCTGTCGTCCGTTTCATGTCCCGCAACTGAAAGGTGGTGACATAGATATCTCAAAAATGATTAATACTTGAGCATTCAGAATTTGTGGGATTATAGACCTATAGTTGTAGATGTCTTTCAACTATTTTTTGTTGTTTGTTATAACTTTCGGTCGTCACTGGAAGCACTTCCAAAATTACTATTTTTGGTATTTATTTCATGTAGAATTGAAATATAATTATTAAACCTTACATATGCCATCAATCCTATGTGAAACAAACAATATCTCAAATATTTCAGCTTTTTTTTAAACAAATGTTTTATCTCCGAGATCTCAGAAACTGCAAGTGATCAAGACACCGGCCCCACCGGAATGGTTAAACGTAATCAAGTTGTTTGAAAGTTTAAATGTTTTTCTTTGACAATTTTAGTATATTTTATATATAATTAAGTACAGTTGTCTAATTTTCAAGATATGCGTACTTTTGTTTTCACTATAATTTCCGTTTGTCCGCTTCCTGTCAAGAGACAAAAACATTGACTCCAAAAGCTAAAAATGGTGACGATTTAAACAACCAAACTTTATAGGACGGTAGCCCTAATATTGTATCTGTGTTGACATTATTTTGTTTGATTCGTCGTAACTTCCGGTCGTCACTGGAAAATACTTCAATTTCTTTTTCTTATTTTATTTATTTTACATTGAATGAATATATTAGTATAAAATTTTCTACATGTTAATTATACAATGATATATAAGCAAACATATTCTACTTCCGGTGAGATATATCAAATATCTTAGGTAGCTATTCTTTTTACAATCTTGTTACCCGCAAAATTTTAGTCACTGGA
This sequence comes from Magallana gigas, assembly GCF_902806645.1. NCBI lineage: Eukaryota > Metazoa > Mollusca > Bivalvia > Ostreida > Ostreidae > Magallana > Magallana gigas. The sequence goes on along the minus strand of NC_047568.1, from coordinate 11,576,351 downwards.
AGTGATTGAGACACGGAACTTTTTGAATGATAGACAATTGATGTGTTAAACAGGTTTTATTTTTTTCAATCGTCACATCGGGTACTCACCAAAAGGGTTAAAACAATTCATGTTTTTAACAAGTGAAACAGATTTTCTTGACTGTTTCATCTATACTGATAAACAGTAATGTACACGAGGCAAATGTACTAGAAATAACAGCTTTTATTTTCAATAATCACTCTCGTTCGTCCGTTGCCGGTCTTGAGAAAAAACCTAGTTTCAACAGAATCTCAGATTTGGCAAAGCGTATCGATATTTTATTGTATCATAAAACAAATCGGACGGAAGACCTACTCGTTACTCGTGACGAGATCTAGTTAAGGTCTTCCGTTAGAAACGGAAGACCTTAACTAGATCTCGACTTAATTGTTTTCGTACTGTTTCGTACTGTTTCTTCTTATTTTTTATTTCAAATTTTGTGCACGAGATTTCTCCAAATCTAATCCACCGATTCCAACCATTTTTTCACGGATGTTTGGACGTGATCTAAACATACATTTTTAATTTTTTTTTCTGTTGTCACTTCCGGTACCGAATTATTGGCCATTTTGTAATTTTTGAGGACCCATTTTGTGCACTATAAACTCAGCAACCATTAGAGATATGACTAGAGCAGAGTAGGTCTTCCATTGTTGCTGCAAGTTGAAAATATATATGATTTGGTGTCAAACGATTATAATGACTCAACTTTCAGTTCTGCTTTTGTTATAAAATCGTGTTGTGATTGAAAGCCTGTAAAAAGAACGTGTTTTGAAAAAGACAGGAAGAAAATATTTTAGAAAAACTTTTTGTCGAACACAGTTTGGGTAATCGTTTCATAAATTCTTTAAACAATGAGATGTTTAATGGCGAGTTAAATTTTTAAAGGGTAGCAAGCATTGTTATATATGATTCATGTCAGGAATTTATTTATAAAAAAAAAAAAGAACCCGCCTTCAAAACACGCAACCTTTTCTCTAAGATAACCTCTGTATTTAAATCTTATAAATTTTAGAAGACTATGGTCAAGTTTGAATTGTTGCGTGCTGTCAAAATTTAGTAATTAGTCAAAATTGATGGCATCTCTGAACTTTTCTATAAGGAAATGTGTGTCTTCTGATATTATTTAATGATACGAATAGACTTGGACATTCAAAATAAAAATCAGCTATCAAAGATCAGCAGGAGAATTTATGCAAAAGTGAGCATCTAATATTTACACCAGATGGTGCTGTTTCAGAGAGACACCGCAATGTAACGTGAAATTATATAACCTTATTTACAGAAATGAACATTACTTCTCTCGACGATGCAATGAATATGCAAGATTCTTATCTTTATGACAAATGAAATTGAATAAAACTTCAACTGCGCTTGCGTAAATTGGAATTCTGGGAAGGAATTAGACAGTCCGTGTTAGAGAAATTCGAAGAAGTTATGAAACTGGTCAGTTTCTAGGTCAAACTGCACATAGATATATTGAAAGATTGTCAATGGGTATCGTCTGTAGCTACGGTCCGGAATTCGTATGTACAGTAATACATTGTATGTTCATCGATACACCTTTACCTCCTCACCTACAGCCATACAAATGAGGGTGCTACCTTCATGTACACGTGCATGTTATTATAGTTCTGGAAACTATATATCTTGTATTTTAATAGATTGGGTATTCACTGTTCACCTAAAATTAGTATTTCACTGGTTGTAGCTAACCTTGTAAGTAAATTAAGTTGCATTACAACCTCATACTACACAACTTCAATGAAAATTTTTTTTAATCAATTTTCATATTAGCAATAAAACAAATCCCCAATAACACATATCTATCTCACTTAAAAGTAACTTTGAGAAGCACATAGATTTTTGGGAGGCAGATATGTCGCTTATATGTTGTCTGTAAGTCAAGTGAAATATCATGGTCTTTCAAAGAAATGAAAAATTTGTCGACACTTGCAGTACTTTGATGATTTCTATGGCGACCGACTGCATTGCATAATGTAGTCGTATTTCATAATTACTAATCTCAAGAAAAAAATTTCTTTGACTTTTACTTTGACTTTTAATTATAATATATTGTAAGTTATTTTGTTCATAACTATAGAAGTTTAGCGTGTTCAACAGGTTAATTTATTAGCCACATTCTCAGAATACGATCAAGCACCTTTAATGTGAAGATGATTGACTTCCAATAATAGTCTTATTGTTTAACAATTGACCACTGTAAAGAAAACACCCTTCAACTATTACTCAAATACATAACAATTGATGACCTGGGGCTATATATGTTCTGAGCTGTGTGCATTGAAGCGACAAGAGATTTTTGGACGCACGTGGCGATTGAATTTATTAACACAGACTGGCCAAATTAAGAAACGGGTGGGAAAGTGAAACACGTTAAGGAGAAATGTTACACATACATTTGTAAGAAGAAGTCATCAATAATGATTTTCGCCATATCTGGATATCATTTCACCAATTCAAAAAAAAATAAGCCCGAGCACTTGGCAGCCGGGGGGAGGGGGGGGGGGGGCGTGCAACGCAGTAATGAGTTCGTTTCCACAATGAACTGAAGAAAAACTACAGAAGTGATTAATATGTGACCGAGAGATTCTAATCTATACTTGTTTAAAAACTCATGTGAATATTCTTTAAAATAATCATAGAATGCCTCAATTCAGGACATTCTTTTATCATGCCAGCATCTACCGCAAAAATGTAACATGGAACTTTGATTATAATTTGATTCGATTTTTAAACTACCTTGTATATGCAATTGTAAAAATCAATGCTTAAACAACTGTTCAAGTAAATTAGATTTCTCTCTTCATCTTAAACCAATATAATAGTTGAAAACATAATAAAATATAGTTGTGCCCTTACAAAATATGAAACATGCACGCGTGATAAGGTACATGTAGAAGAACACGAACCTACCGCGGATCATTTGTCCACTCGCGCCAGATCTCCTCGGCCATATGCCAGGGATGATCATCATTTAAAAGTTTTATATTAGTTTGTCTGTGGGTTTTTTGTTGTTGTTTTTCTGTGGGTTTTTTTTTTTGTTAATTAAAAAACTTATTTTTACAGTTTTTAAAATATTTTAGACTTACAAACCAACCATTAATTTATGTCTGACGATGTTTCCGATTTGGAGTAATTTTATTAATTTCAAGAACAAACTTTTGATTTACACTCAAATGTTTAATTAAATAAATAAAAGATAGACAAACTTTTATAACATAAAATTAGGTAGTCCGGTCGCGGCCATGGTGACCCATTTTCTCGGCCACGGGCGAGGGATAGCTTACGTAATGGTACACACACACAGCTCTGACTCAAGGTAGATTTTAAATGCATGCAGTTAATAACTAAAATGAAATGCACATATTTGTTATATCCGTATTATGTTTTTTTACTCGAAAAGGAAAAGAATGTTTTGTTTTCGATGCCCGTTTTAAGGATTGTGCACTACAAGAACTTAACAATGACTTAAACTCCTAAAAAATAGCATGTATTCTAAAAAAACATACTCTTATAAATAAATGCCTCCTGTATAAACCAGCATACTTTCTGTGGTAGCTTTATGCCAGTTGTACGCTGTAAACAAGAATAGAAATAGGTTACACCGTACCCAAGATATCAGACTTTAAATTTACTTGAATTTTAACTCTGTTCAGCTGAATTTGAAGTTATAAACACCGAACTTAATAAGGAATCGCTGCATATAGTTTTGCATATCTGTAGCAATAAAAACACAAACACACCTTTGTTTCTGCAAATTGATTGTTAACAGTTAGTCTCTTCTCTCGTCGACATATGGCGGGAAATGACGCTGCACTTGTGTATAAATCGAACAGTACTTGATAATTTACATGAATAATTCTAAACATTTTCTATAGCTTATTATTAAAAAACATTATTTGAATGATAAAATTAATGCACAGCTGGCTTAATTTTTATCAATTATTTGATCGCGATTTTATAATTGCGTCGGCAAATTTGCCAATTTAAATGTGTCCATTTAGCTCACTAGAACTTTTTTCAAACTTTTTACAACTATATTGTGGTGAATGGTTGGCCGTTTTCTCCCTTTCCTTTAAAACGTACATCAAACGAATTACAGGGTAGTTCAGGAGACCTATAGGGCTATTTTTTTCAGGTCTCAAATTTGGGCTGTACGGGTACCACCAGGTGGTTTCGATGGGTTTATATCTCCCTTGGTTTTGATCACAAGACGCATTTATATTTCTTATCCAACCGATCTTTACTGCCTCTAAAGTTGTCAATGCTTCTACAAATTATTGATGCATTAATCATATTGATATTAATTAAAGTATGCCGATGATAAAGTATAATATATTTTCTGTTCGAGTACTCTCAGTACTTTGATGATTTTCCTTCTTGTCCGTTAGTTTCTACTGGCTTAATGACTCCTGTTAGTGGCTGCTAACTTCAGCATGGTTATAATGCGTAAGAATGGAGTAAACTTTTCGTAATTTTGGTTTCATCTTTTATTTTGGGTGATGTTATAAGGAAGGTTTTTTTTTTTAAAGATATACCCCCTTCTTTCCGGTGTAACGAAGAATTTTGACCCGGGTTGAAATTGACCAGGGGGTCATTTTTCCACGTTGAATACTGAGACCAAAGGTGTTGAATAAAGACACTGAGCCGTTGAAAATTAACCCGCATCGTGGAATTTTGATCAAAAAATCGGTTCGAAATTCAACAGCAAAGAAGCATTAATTAACGATTCAATATTTTTAACTTTGGTTTATTTAATTAAAAATTATCAGTTTTTACATATTGATTCTTTAGATTTACATGTTTACGTGTTTCAACCGAGGAAGGGGGTAGGGTGGCAAAAATGAGACTTAAATGATTATTTTTAGAATTAACATATTATCGCTTTAAAAATGTAATAACTGTTTTATTCATAATAAAACAGTTTGCGTATAATTGTTGTTCTGTTTACCATATATGATTGTAAGACATATTGTTGGTAGACATATTCATTCACACCTATAGCTACATTTATACTTGCAGAGATACAAACATAAGATTGAACTTTTCATGATCCAGCCCATTTGAAAAAAAAAACAGTAAATAAAAGGGAACTATATAATAAGTTAATATATGTATAATACTTAAATGTGTTTAAGTGTGACTTAAGATAATCAAAAACACTTGGGAGCTCTAATATAACCATAAACATGGGAAACAATCAGGGTTGTCCGGGAAATACCAGTGCTGGGAATTACCGGTGGTAAATACCGGTCTTTCCCGTCCCGGTAAATACATGTACTACTGATTTTCACTAAACTGGGAAATACTGGGAAATACATCTTTTTAATCTTAATTTCTTTAATTTGCTTAATGTAAAACATATGTTTAGGATATAAGATATTAACACTAAGCATCAAACACAATTTAGCATACTTTGCCATTTCACTGTCGGTTTATGAATCTTAAATAACCTATTCCCCAAGACTTCTAAAGCTGCTAAAGTACAAATTCTAGTCTAGCTTTTTGTACCCCAAGTTTAGTGTTTTACAGATTTATAATTCAAAGCCCAAAATAAACTGTTATAATAACTGTAGGTGTTACAAATAAGAATTAAATAATCAAACATGTTGTTTTAATAAATAATTGACTCTTGACAGTTTTGTGCTCCTGGTTTGGGGGAGATATATACTATGAGTGGGGCTTATTAGCTTCTCAAGTGTGTTACATACTGGGGAAGTGACACAAGTCACACTTAATTTTTCATAATTTTCTTGGCCAATTTACACATACACCAAATAACCAGAAAAAAGAACTTTTGATATCATATTAATGATAACTGTATAGATGCACCTATATTGTATACCTGAATTAAGTCTAAAAAACAAATAACAATGGTGTATGAATGAACCATGTTTGGAATATTCATAAGAAGATAGCCAATACATTACTGGCCAGTCAAAACTTTTAAAATCAAAGACAATTATAAAATGTAATAGCTGACAAGGTGTACTATTGTCTACATCTATTGCCAACAGATTTGATTAAGACTAAGTTTGAAGTACCATAATATGTAGTTATACTCTATTTCCCAGTATTTGGAAATACCAGTAATTCCCGGGAATTACCAGTATTTCACACCGTCCTGGGAAATATGAGTATTTCCCGCTTTTTTGCCAACCCTGGAAACAATTTTACAATTTTATTTATATGAAAAATCAGAACTACCATATAGTATATAGTTAATATGAAAAAGTACACTAATGTCACTAAGTTGTTTAAAAAGTTTGTTAAGTGTATCTTGGACAGCCAAGAAAAATTGCACATTTCCATCAGATTAAGACCCACAGTATAAACATCGACTCTCATCAATTAAAAAATCCTTAGATAAGTAAGCATTTAGATTACCAGCTTTATTCTCCAATTGGCGTATAATAATATTTTCTTTCCTAGTGCCTAAACTGAAGTGTTTGTAAGCTTTTGGTATATTTTGGTTTGTTTTTTTACTTAAAGACTTAAAGATGGATAAAGTTGATGAAATTTTTGTTCTGCATGAAGATTATTCCATTATTTACATGTAGACGTAACAAAGCTATTGTAATAAGTAATCATATAGTGGTAGACAGGAAAAAAGGTCATTCGAACTAAAATTATATGCATGTTCAGTTGGAAAATATGATTGAATTAAATCTAACATGTATTGTGGTGCTAAACCATTTATAATCTTGTAGATTAAAATTAATTTATGTTTACCCCTTCGACATTGTAAGGTTTCACAACCAAGTTCACTATATAAAATGATATTAGAAGAATTAACTCTCATCCCTGTTACTGTCCTGGTTGCTTAAATTTGTACATGTTTAAACAATTCGGAGTTTTCCTGATACAGTTGTCCCACACAACATCACAATGTTACAATCTAGGTCTGATAAAAGCCGAATTCTAACAAGTGTTTCTCTATCAATTATATGCTTGAGTAATCTTAATATATTCAACTTTTTGCATGCCTTTTCATATATACCATTTATGTGATTAGATCAACTATCTTCCGACTGTATATGTTGATGCAAGCCTACTTTTTTAAATTGTTTACATTTTTACTGTAGAGGATATTTGTTTTTGATTATGAGAAAATGTATACCATCAGCTGCTTGTGTTTCTAATTTAAAGATAAATAATGGAAATGAAAACTCAAAATAATAGAGATGAATTGTATTTTTTTTTAAAGCACTATGACTATGCACATGCAGAAAGTTTGCTGGTGCTTCAAAAATAGTTTAACTGGCAAGTTTATGAAATATTATTGTTAAGTTGTAAAAAATAAATACAAACTGTTGAGGACTTGTTGGATTAAAATATAACAACCATTCATTTATTATTTTGTTAGGGAAATATTCTGACTTCTTCAAATGAAGCACATGTACCTTACGTTATATATTTTTGTCTTAATATATATTAATATACCCTTTACCTAATAAAACAGTATAGAGGTTATACATTTATAATTATTAGAAAAATATACGACGTCAGGTGCCTGTCGAATAAAGCTCTGTTGAATTGCCTGAAAAGTAACGATAACGATCAATATTTGTTAGATATATTTATCAGAGATTGTGAAAAGTTTAAACTTTAAATTCTGTCACACAAGAGAATGATAATCAATTCTATGTCAAAAATTATTCTAGCCCGACTCGCCCGTTCCATTAAGAAGCAAATGGTTATCTTCTTAGTTTTAATTACATAGTACTATGATTATAAACGGATATCATATTTTCAGTCCTAAAATTAAATGATTGATATCAACCTAAAATAAATCAGCCACGTCCGCTTATGTATCGGACAGTATGAAAATCTTAAAACTGAAACTTTCAAATATGTGCATGATTGTACATTTAAACCGTGTAAAGTAAGTTCCAGTTCAGATCAAAACTCTGAAGTTGGGGTCAATTCTCAACAGGATCAATTTTCAACGTGACGAGGTCATCAGAGTTTAGAAAAATCTTTCTGATACCGTTGAAAAATGACCCCGGGTATAAATTTCACGATTTTGGTCTCAATTTTCAACGTTAAAAAATGACCCCGCGGGTCAATATTCAACGTTAAAAAATGACCCCCGGGTCAATATTCAACTGGGTCAATATTCCTCGTTACACCAGCACATTTCGCCAATTTTGAAACTATACCATTCTTTAAAAAGCATAAGTGAATTCCTTCCTGTATATTAGTATGCTAAAAATATCGATTGTCTTATTTTAGTGAATTTTACAGAATCTCTTATTTATAACGAGTAGCATGTAGAGCTAAATGTTCACTCCTTATACACTTAATTGTAAACGAAAAATTGAAAAAATAAAACTAATTAATAATTATTAATTAATGGAGGTGTAGTGATTTAAAGTTAAATCTAAAACTCGGTAGATGTAACTCAAATTGCATGTGATTATCATTATGCTTTGTCACAGACAGGTAGTAAATATCATTTATTCACTAGGAATAACAGTAGATACTACAATATAAATACAAAAAACCTATAAGCATGAAAATAAACAAGTATGCAATGAAATTCATGTATATTAACTGACATTAAGTTTGTTTACTGCACGAAGTATACAGTGCCCATTTAAATAGCAAAATATACCTTAACGGAATTTCATACAAGTCAATGTGCGTAAAAAAATATACAGTTCATAACTCTACATGTTAAATAAGAAATACGAAAATACATACACTGTGGGGTCTCTATGTCACCAAAGATCTCATTCAGTAGGAACGTGGTTCCGAGAATTTGTTCATGGCGCTCGTGGAGCGGAAGTACTACCATACTCTCTAAACCGGTTATGTATATATAAATCCGGATGCTACCTGAACATAATAAATAATTCCGGAATGATTCCAGAACAATTATAGGTGGAAAGATCTGAATAAATACAGAAAGTGCTTAGATATAAAAACGGCTAATATTTGTTTAAAACAAGGTATAATTTACTATGCCTTCCATAACTAAATATGCACACTGTGTATTTATCCGCCATATTTAATATTTTAATTAAATGATGTATACATATGATATGCAAGTAGAATTATGGAAGCGCTGTATATTTGATATATATCAAAAAATTAAGTTTCCTTGATACTTCACACACTGTCATTTTAATTTTAATTTTGCTCGTTAGATTTAAGTCAAATTTGTGCATGATAACAAACAGAGGTCAAAATCAAAAATCCAAAGGAAACATACTAAACAGAAGCAAAACAAAAACGAACCTATAAAAATTATAGGTAGGATCAGGTGCCATGGACAAGTGAGCATCCTTTGCTGACCGGTCACACCCGCCGTGTAAAATATCGACTTCAGCATTGATATATGTGGAAAAATGAGACTTTGGGTTGAAAATTAGAAGGGTTTTTTTTTTATTAGGTATTAGAATTTGTCCACGAAGGTTGTTCAATTTTACGATTGCCAAATGCATTATACCACCTTAGAATCTTTTCTCTGTTTTTTTTTTCTTTTTTCTTTTTTTTTGGGGGGGGGGGGTATTTTATGCATTTAAAATTTGGCAGGAGGCATTAGCCTCATTTGTTTATATCTATTGACGGCACTGGACTATAAGACATCACGGGATATATGTCCCGGATTTAAAAAATTACCCACACATGAGAAACCCGCCCCTGTTTCGTAATTTTTACTTTAACTTTTTATCTATAATGGGTTTTTTAATGGATGCTTTAAAAATAAAAAATAAAAAGATAAAAACAACATAATTTACTTAGTATGTACATGTCATTCTTAAATCTTCGGGTTTTTAATCTACATGTCTTATAATTCAAAATAGGGGCAGCCAGAATACTTCACTCAAAAATGTTCTGAAGATTTCTGCAGAGGGTACATGTAGAAGTTCATCCATTGGAATTTCCAATGGACAACGGGGAATAATTCATACAATTTTATACTGCAGCGGAAACATGAAATATTTTCTACAAGTAATTTTCCGCTGACATAGAATCTAAATTGCATCAAACATGTTCTCTATATGCTACTATTTCATTGTACGCTGTTTGTGTTTCTCATCAATATGTGATTAATACTATTTCGATTACTATTAAAACAAAACAAGACGATTTGATCTGCTCAAAAGTACAATTATAAATACAATTGATATGCCTATGAGTTAATTCTTTGATTGTAACAGATTGTTATATTTCTTTGTTCTAGAATGATTGTTCTATAGATAGTAGAATTAACGCTGTGTAAAGGGCTTTCAAATGTGGGGTGTAGCTAGAAATCAACGAGGAAAGGACTGTTCTGCATAAAAACAGTGTACGTTTATTTCAAAGTTTGAAGCATAGAAAGTTTAACTCCGCGTTTAAACAACTGTAATTTTTTGGTAATTTAACTAATGGTCAATTGTCTACTTTTACAAGATAAGAACTATTTAATACATCTTTATATCAAACATTATTCCTTGGGTTAATTGTGTTCGTTCAGAAAATCTGCTGGAATTTTCTTCAAACTACCAATAAAGAATATGTGTAATCTATGTTTTACTCTTAAATTAAGCAAATATTAGCTTTCTAACGAGATCTTGATTTCATCGTTACTGCTAAGATGTTTATGTGAAAGAGCAAAATATTATTAGTATGCAATCGTTATTAGTAAAGTGACAATCCATTAAATCGTTGAGTTTGATGTACCCTCCTACTATCTTTTTATTGTTCTATAAAATGGTATTCGGTATTAAAAATTAAAAATCATTACGGGGTCGTTGAAAATTCTATGGTCAATATAAAAGTTATCAGCGATTAATTTTTTTAATTTAATTTACATGCACCAAGAAGGGAGAGCAAAATAAAAAGGTAATCCGACCATAGTACCTTTAACGGGTCTTAGTTTAGATTTCTGCTTTGTAATTCATCACAGGCATTACTATCAAACGAAAATAACAGAACAATGTTAATATTCCCAAAGATTTATTCACAATTACAAATGAACGAAGTACATGCAAAACGACAACATTTAATATGAAGCAAACAAAAACTAAATCTCGGAGTAATGTTACTACATATAATCATCTAGCTAAAAGGTTCATATCTTTTTCTGTGAAAAGATTGGTTTCGGGTTATTTGAAGGACAGATTCCAAAGTTCGGAATAACATTCCTCCGAATTCTTCTGTGGATAAATCCTGGTAGGAGATAATACAAAGACTAGATATAATGTCCATGAGCAGTACTCGTTAAGATGAAAACTAAAACAAAGCTATCTTGCAATATATTGTTTTCAGTTTCCTAGAAGGACGGATGCTAAAGTTCGCAGTAACATTCCTCCGATCGACATTTAAAGATCTTCTGTGGATAAATCTTGATTCCTACAGTGTTAATCCAAAGACAAAATATAATGTCCATGAACAGTGCTCGTAAGGATGAAATCTAAGCTGGGAGTAACATTTCTCTGAAAAATCTTGAATCACTTCAGGAAGTATGATCCAAAACCCGCAGTAGTGGGTTATGTATTTTTTTTTTGAGATGATCGCTACCTTTAGAAGCTAAATGAATCATAAAAAAGCATTTTTCTGTTTAAATTATAATCTTCCATGTTAAAACAAAGCAAATAAATAAAAACAAATAGAAATAAGAAATAGCTAGCGATAACAGAATGGCTACAATTTTGTCATTCCAAACCGAAAACGTACCTGAGCAATGTGAATGTAAACAATGAGCAACGTGTTTCTACGGAGACAACTCGAGCTATTGCATACAGAAAATCCTCTCAGAGACCACTCTAAAAATATAACACCGAATTGCATGCAATTAATGTTTTTGATGATGATAAGAAAATGAATAGCGTCAAGTATCCTTGGTTGCCTAAAACACAATTTTTCATATTTCATTTCACAAATGAGTTGAGTTAAAAATACGATTTTCAAAATAATAACATTAGAATAAAACAAAATATATTGATAACTATTATAATAACTCAAAATCTCATATGTCAGATTCAGATAAGAACAAGAAACAAAGTAACGCATGCTTCCAAAGAATGGCAGCAAACTCTTTGGTTCTAAAACAACGACCGCAAACTAGTTGCTAAGATCTGTCTAAGGAGGCACCAAAAGAACGACCGCAAACCTTTTGGTTCTAGTAGCTAGGATACCGTATATCAGGTTTTTTCTGCGTGTATCCAATTTCCGCGTTGTTTGCGACGATTTCCGAATCGCGAAAAATAAATCAGCGTAAATTTGATACAAAGTTTTGTTTTTGTAATAGAGTTTTCTCTTTCCTGATAAGTAAACAGCTAAGTAAAAGTACGGTGATCTATGTTCAGTTAGTTTAATTAGAGATACAAATTGAAGGATCGGAGGACAATCGCCAGATAATAGATTTGTAAGCCTTGTTGTTTATTGAATAATCCATTAGCAAGCTAATTAAAACGGTCGCTTTCCTTGCGTAAACTGTAGTCTAATTATACCTGAGCTACCAGTATATGTAACGGTACATGATCTATTTATCGGTAATAATTTCACATTAAGGAAATTGTGTAAATGGTTTCATTGTCCGAATATTTCATTACAAAGATCGACAATTTAGACATGTACCATTCCATGATGTGAGCGAAATAAACTGAATTGAATTGAGATATTTTTCCCCTCTTACCTCACAAGTTAAAACAATTGTGAATTATATTTACAATGTGACTTTGAAATAGTGAAAATTTGATTCGCGTAAATTTTATATACCGTTTTAGGCCGCGATTCGTGGAAAAAACATGACGCGGAAAAAACCTGATAAACGGTATGTCTAAGGAGGTATCAAAAGAACGGCTGCAAGCTTTTTGGTTCTAATAGCGAAGACTTATCTGAGGAGCCACCAAGAGAACGGCCGGAAACTCTTTGGTTCTTATAGCTAAAATGTATGTATCAGGAGGCACCAAAGGAACTACCGCAAACTACTAGTATTTGGTTCTAATAGCTAAGATGTATTTCTAAGGAGGCATCAAAAGAACGGCCGCAAACTCGTGGTTCTCATGGAACTTTTCTTCACTACCATACGGAAAAAGTGGTGTCAGTCCACAATTGAAACGTTTACACATGTAGATGTAATTTATTTGTGTATAAAAAAGTATTTGGTCGATTCTGAATGAATAAGTATCGGCATTTCTAGTATTGCTTTACATATTCGCGGGTATGATAAGGCAACTAACAGCGATCAAATTCCTCTGATCGATATGACGTCACAATAAGCAGCATGATGTCATATTTTACTCTGAAACATGTCGATTTTAACTTTATCTCTGGTTTATATTATAAAAATTACAGACATAAAATATCACTAGAAACTCTTTTAACTGAATATATCTTCTGAATATATCTTCGATTTCTCTCTATTACGTATAATTATCATTGATGACGTCACAAGCATGTTTAAAAGAGAAGATCATGTCGGGAGACAAATTATCGGAATGCAGTGTAAACAATGCCGAAATAAGACTTATTTAATACAGATATCTAATATTTAGATGAGTGTCAGTTCGAATATAATCAGGATAATACAGGCATGGATATTTTGTTTAATCAGCGAGTGTTATAAGGTAAGCGGATCGACATTTATATGGCTTGACCAGCCTTTCCTCTGTCAGTGTGTACAAAAAATGGCAAAAGTGTAACACTACCCTGGATATTAGGAAAGATGATTTTGGTAAATATCAACGGTATATGACCTAAACTACATGAAAGGTGCTGCTAGAATCCTGTGCTTTGTTGTTTTAAACGAAAAATACGTAGCATTTTCAATGAAATTTTAGAAGTTGAGAGGGTTTCCGATAAATATTTACAATATTTATTTTATGCGATGTACAATAGGATTCTAGCAGTAATACTAATAAACATGAACTAATTTCCAATCGAATTATTGTAGAAAACATACAAATGAACTTCGGGGTAGTGTTACACTTTTTGATTTTCTGTTAAGGTAAAAAAGTGATCTATTTTTAACTGTCACGTGATACCATGGCACGGCAGCTTCAAAGATTGAGTCGATTCCGAAGGAGAAAAATAATATCTTGGTGAACTCTTTCACTTGGTATTAATATCCAGTGCTGTTTTCATTAAAATAAACATTATTTAAATTGATCATAATTTTGACGGTCATTAAACTATGAGTTGCCTTAACCTACCCGCGTTGCTTATATATATATATATATATATATATATATATATATATATATATATATATATATATATATATATATATATATATATATATATATATAACAAAATGCAAAGGAAGCAATCGCTTACTAAGCAACAAAACTGATATGAGCATTTTAGTAGACCAACCTTGTTCAAGAAAGTATTCAAATGCTTATCTACGAATTCTTATGTAGATCAATGAACCCTTTTTGGCACTAGAGTTGTTTCAGTTGTCATTGTTTCAACAGTTTAGAATAAAAACTATATCTTTAGTCTGTCCCAAGATATTTATGCTAGACATTTAGACTATAATGCATATTAACAGTTGATACTGTTGCAATATAAGCTTTGCATTTTTGAAAATATTCTTTTTAAAAGAGTTTTCCCCAAACATTCCTTCAATGATCTTTTATCTCGCCGGAGTCTCAAGTGCTAGTTTTGGGGGTCATGATTTGAACAAGTTAAATCGTTAACTGCATTCATATATAGAGCTCTTAACCCCTCTTGATGAGAGCCAACGCCATATTTGTCACAGTTTGAATATTATTGAATATATGGTTTCAATGATTTATATAAGAGAATGAAATATATATATATTCCCTGGCGAATAACCACTTAAATTATTTTTTCAAGCAAATCATCATTATTGTGGGTTAAAAGAGAATACAAAGAAACTATTTTAGAGGGAAAACAAAAAATTCGTGAAAATCGATGTGCGACGTTTTCTTATATATTCGCCTGATGTTTGCTTGGACAGCCTCTTAATAATAAACTTAAAGAAGCTTTCAATCAGTTTCAATTTTTCTGGTCAAAATATTTTAAGGATAAGCTTTTAAAGTTTTCCTGTTAGATATGCCGGTAAAAAAATGATCTCCAATTGTGACTTCAACAAAACATTGGCGATTGTAATATGATAAACTCTAAAACTATCTACACTACCTGCAAATGTTTTCACTTAAGTTTAAACATTTCTGATCAAATATCTACACATTTCCCGTGATATTCGTATTCAAAAACTTGATCCCCAAGTAATGGCCTCGTCTACATTTTACCACTAGGTATTATCAATTGAACAAACATATTGATAGGCAAATTTTCACTTTTTTGTCAAAATCATTACATTAGTATATTCTCAATACCTGGATGTGGTTCCAAACAAGTTAAAATTTTTCTGGCCAAATTGTTTTAGAAAGATTTCAATTTTTTCAACATATCCCGACCTATGTAAATTAGACATATTCTTGATGTAAACAAAACTAAAGAGATAAAACTGTAATAGTATTTCAGACATCGTATTTTTTTTATATTCATGTGATTCTGTTCTTATTCATACGTGTTCTGAAGTAAGTGGTGATTTACAACATGCTTTGAATGAGCTTTTTTATACTGTGAGCAATTAAATATTACAAAAAGATTTAAATGAGCTTTATTTATAATGTGAACAATTGAATATTGATTCATTAAAACATTAGTATTTACTAAAAAAAAAAAGATTATAATAAATATTTTCTCTCAGAATGGTGAAAATAAAATATTTAAGTTTTCAAATACCAGGAGATAATTTTGTTTTCGCCTGTGTTGTTTTTACAAAGATAGATAACAATTTATGCCAAAAGACACGTTGACTCTGGTAGGTGGTTTTGCATTCCTTATATATTTTGTGATTCGAGCAAAAACCATTTGTACTGGAATGTATTGCCTTGTTGCTTTAGATAGCATCTTTATAATTTCAATATTTCTGATGGATCAAATATTTTTAAATTCTGAGAATTGATGTTATCTTCAAAGCTGAAAAAAAGAAGAGCGTTTATGGTAATACTTAAAAGTTCTGTCAATCCTCTTTTATTCTAATGCATCTAATGCCCTTTACTTGCGTGTGTTCTATAATTAATAGCCAACAATTTCAAATCTTGTATACGTGCCTCAATAACTAACCATTATGTTGATGTGTGAGTGTGAGAGAAATAAATCAAATTCAGTGAATGCAGTTACTACAGATGTACATGTAAATATTATCTCCACATTTTGTCCTATCTGGGCTTTTTGCATTGGGCGGGGGGGGGGGGGGTTGTTAGGGGGTTGCGATTGGTAGATGTAGTGTTTAGGGGTCATGCATCAATGGTATTTCTCTTCATTCATACAGATATTAAAATAAAATATCTCAAATAAAAAAATTCTGATAACAAGATATACATACATAAAGCTGCATGGTCCGGTCGTTTTTTGTTTTGGTTTTTTTTTTGTCTAAATTAAGTACAATATCAACTAATTTTCCATACAAACTAATAATCCTATAGAGTCATAGACTTACGCCTATTAACATTAATAGAATTGGTCTCCATTCAAAGATAGAAACAATCAAAGTAAATGAAAATAATTTCTTTACAGGAACACAACAAAACAAACCAAAATGCATCAGGGTATGTTTAGGAATAGGAACTGTTTGGTTTCGTCCCCCGAATGATTGGGTTCGTTCAACGCGCATGTTATGCATCGATTGTAAACAAAGCAAACATCAGAAATAGTAGTAAACAAAATGTACACAGCTTTATTTTCAATTTGCCATACCATTATAAACTTTAATTATAGCGATGTCAAAGTCGTTATACTATCATACCCGTCTTGACGTCAGGGGCGAATTTTGATATGGGGGGAAATAACACGATATTCTTTTATGTCGTTTGTTTTGTAAACAAAGTACATCATTTTTAAAATTGAAATATGGCTTAATTGACTGAGAAAACTACTGCAATATCTATTATTATACGCACACATAGCATAACCTTCGTTTAAAAGTGTACACAAAATTTGATATAAAATCGGACTTTATGTACAAAGTACATTTCTACGTGTTTTAGATGTATAAGATACATCACCCGATCAATACATAGTGTGCATTCATTAGATAAATAATATTAAGCCATTGACAATAACTAGGAGACGTAGCGTACCGGTGTAAAATTACTTGTCAGATTCTGCAGATGTAAACTCAAATTTCAAATAATTCACTGAGATGGAAATAGTTTTATAAATTCTGAATAATTCTTATATATAAAAAAGTTTTCTAATATTTGTTTAATTCCTTTATTTGCCATTGTTAAAAATGTATACCATTTAAATATATGCAATAATGGCAGTCGCAGATGATATTCAAATAAAATCATAGAAGTGCTATATAAGTATAGCTGTTTTGTTTTTATAATTATAAATTATAAATAATCGCGGGGATTTTATTTTAACCTATTTTGGCGATTTCTGAAGATTTTCTAAAATCTAAATTAACAATTTTTAATACTTCTGTCTAAATTTTGTTCTTAAATATATATCTTCTGGAGCTTTTGTTTTCCATAAATTTATCAAAGATGTGGTATAAAGGACAATGGTTTCATGCATACAGCGTTAGAAATATATCTACTCATACTATATACGCTGATTAAGCAAACCTGATGTAAAAAAAAAACCCAACTTAGTATTAAATATTAGTTATTCAATTCCGATATCACTTTTTTTTTTACTTTAGGCGTGTAGTTAACCCCAGTGACAATGTATCATATTACTGTTATATTAAGTTTTATTTACTGCGCACTCAGTGTCACCTATATTAAATGTAGTTTTGCGTGATAGTTTTTTCCGTCAACCTGTTACGGCAAGACAATGTGTAAATTGCATGCTATATTGAAATCAAAAGTATCAGTATCATTTAAATTGCAATACAACACTTTTATTGATTAAAATTGCGCACTAGTATTTTCATTTATTATATCATAACCAAGAATATTTAGAGATCCGTCAGGATAAAAGATACAGGTTTACTGGTAGTGCGTCTCTCTCTCTCTCTCTCTCTCTCTCTCTCTCTCTCTCTCCTTTGTTTTACAAAATTAACATTTTTATAGATAAAAAATGCCTGGGTATCATTTTATGAGAGTGTTACTCTTTGTTTCGGCAACAGTTGTTCAAGAGACAAATGCAATTGGTAAGTAAATGTCTTCAGAACATATTATACTTAAACTATCCCAATGTGGTATTTCTCCAGTCTTCTTATTTGTTATGTTCTTAGATCAAACATTTGCTCTCTGTGCTGAACAAAGAGGTATGATACGCTGTAAGAATGGATTGAAAATCAAAATAGTGTCAGCTAACTACGGACGTACAGATGACCAGGTGTGTCCAGGTGGTAAAACGGACACACTCACCTGCCAATCGAAATCATCAGAAATCAAGGTCAAGTGGAATTGCAACGGTTACACAATTTGTCATTTACATGCCACCAGCAA
This sequence comes from Magallana gigas, assembly GCF_902806645.1. Classification (NCBI taxonomy): domain Eukaryota; kingdom Metazoa; phylum Mollusca; class Bivalvia; order Ostreida; family Ostreidae; genus Magallana; species Magallana gigas. Next base: position 11,557,869 of record NC_047568.1, on the reverse strand, counting down.
ACACTTCGGAGACCCATGTGCAAATGTTTCCAAATATTTGGAAATTACTTACAGCTGTGTCAAGAATATAAACAACGAGATAAATGGTAATTTTATATTCATGGTTCCTACATAACCACAAAAATATTTCTATTTAAGGTTGGAACTGTTCTAAGATATCAAATTAAATCCATTTGAAAATTTTGTACTGTGACGAAAGTTTTTTTTTATCATTTTGTTGGGATTTTGTTTAGATAAATCAATCGTCGTCTTCAATGCATACATATCGAAACATCTGACCTTGCACTTGAGTACGCCAGTCAATGTTGTGTACGACAAGGTATTCTGCAACTACGGTAACGCCTACAATCCTCACAGCGGAATCTTCACAGCGCCATCTGCCGGGCTGTATATTTTCACTTGGTCAAGTGTTGTTGCGCCTAAAAAAGCATTTGACTCAGAAATCTTACTTAATGGAAAACGGAAAGGACTGGGAAATTGCACCAATGAAAATGGTTCAGGGTATGAAAACTGCGCTAACACAGTACCTTTGGTTTTAAATGAAGGAGATAAAGTGAATATTCGAACGATTGCAGCAAATTATTTGCATGGACAATGGTCAAGTTTTAAAGGATGGAAAGTTTAATAAGATTTTCGAAAAAAAAAAATGTCTTTTCGCCTTGTTTAATTTTCTAATTTGCATGTCAAGAAATATTAAATACATATACATATCAACTTAACTTACATGTATTACATTTTTTTTTTTAATTTATTTTTTCACTGTTAAAATCTGTATATATTAACAACCAGTATTAAAAACAAAATTTTATCAACGATATATCCAAAGTTATATACTGGCAGTATGTGAAATTAAAAAAAAGTACAAATATATTTGACACCAAATTTTCGAGGAAAAAACAAACAATTTGATTTACCTGAAACACTTAAGAATGTTGAATAGTATGGGCAACAATTATCACTTAATATTATAAGTAGTCCTTTGTAATGATTATATTTACAATGATATTTTAATTTTTTTTATGATTTACGCTATACTACATTAAAGGGGCATGGTCACGATTTTGGTCGAAAATTATTTTTCCAATTTTCATTTTACAATGCTTCATTAAGGCATTTTTAATCTGCAACGAAAATTTGAATGTCATTTGTTGAGTTATAAGCGAGTTACAGAGCTTACAATTCTACGCTACGTAAACAAAGTTTTTGTTTACATTTTGAATGTTGAAGTGAAAATTCCAGTTTTAAACCTCAAATGAATGTGTTAATCGTTAGGAACTGTTTAATTATGCTTAAAATGAATAAGGAGATAGACAAATCAGCTTGGAAATGATTTTTACTGGTATATTGAACCTATGTAAACAAAAACAGGACACGAGCCTTGTTTACATGACGAAGAATTGTGAGCCCTGTATTTTGCTTAAAACTCATCGACTGGTTCCCAAATTTCATTTGATCATTAGAAATCCATTCCTAAGGCATTTTAAATAATAAAAACAGAAAAATAAAATTTGACCAAAATCGTGACCATGCCCCTTTAATAATATCGATAATTACTAACTACGTTGTGAAATTTTCATTACACCAATTTACATGTATAATGTTTCTCAGATAAGTTACATGTACCTAATGAACGCTATGAATGGAAACAAACAAGTAAACAATTTGATATCGGTTAAACGTAACTGAAATGGATACTCGCTGACCATATCACCGACATGAGAATCTCGCATTCGCTTTGCAAATTCTTCACTTTATTAGTCCCCTACCGGTTTTCACCGGAGGAGACTATAGCTTTCCTCTGCGTTCGTCAGTCCGTCTGTCCGTCTGTCTGTCCGTCTGTAAGGTAAACTTTTCACATTTTCAACATCTTCTCAAGAACTACAGGGCCATTTTTAACCGAACATGGCACAAATCATCCTTAGGCAAAGGGAATTCAAAGCTGTGAAAATTAAGGGTCACATCTTTTTTTAAAGGGGGATGATTAGAAATAAATAAAAAAAAAATGGAGAAATTTTCAAAAATCTTCTTCTCTAGAACCATAAAATCAGGAAAGCTGAAACCTGTGTGGAAGCATCCTCAAGTAGTGTAAATTCAAAGTTGTGAAAATCATGACCCCCAGGGGTAGGATGGGCCCACAATGGGGGGGGGGGGGTCGAAATTTTACATAGGAATATATAGAGTAAATCTTTCAAAAATCTTCTTCTCAGAAACTAATCAGCAAGGAATGCTGAAACTTGTGTGGAAGTATTATGACAATTTTTGGTGTTACTGAGGTAAAATTGTCATAATGTACGGGATCTTGAAATCGCTGTTTAACCGAAGGAATCTGGACTGCTCACCGCTATGGGGAGTGGCGTCCTACCCGCTCTGGGGTGTAAATTCTTTACCCAAGCTCTGAATATAGAACAACGCAGACAAGACTTCGGTTTACCACTAATCCAAAAGTCTATATGCCCTAACCTACGTCACCTCAACCTCCATACCCTTATATGTTTATCTCACAACGCGTTCACTTACTCCGACGCGCCGTGGTCAGTTTATATCGTACTTTATATTTAACACTTAACCACTAACTCGGTTCCGTGTTTCTTATCATATATCAGCAATACAATTCCCCTAATGATGTACATATGACCCCTAGTTCATCTCTTAAGAATTCTCTATCTACTGACCAGCGGAAAATAATCTTAGGAATGAATCTGTACACGTGTTTCTAATCATTGCCGCGGTATATTTAGTCTATATTTACCCACATGTACTTTAAGCAAATTTAATGTAAAATATCATTATGATAAATGCATCCTCAGGTATTGTAGATTCAAAGTTGTGAAAATCATGACCCCCAGGAGTAGGATGGGTCCACAATGCGGGATAGAATTTTAATATAGGAATATATTGAGTAAATCTTTAAAAAACTTCTTCTCAGAAACTAATCAGCCAGCAAAGCTGAAACTTGTGTGGAAGCATCCTCAGTTAAAGTTGATTCCAAGTTGTGAAAATCATGACCCCCAGGGGTAGGATGGGCCCACAATGGGGGGGGGGGGTCGAACTTTTACATAGGAATATATTGAGTTAATCTTTAAAAAACTTCTTCTCAGAAACTAATCAGCCAGGAAAGCTGAAACTTGTATGGAAGCATCCTCAGGTGGTGTAGATTCAAAGTTGTGAAAATCATGACCTCCCGATATAGGATTGGGCCACAATGGGGGGGGGGGGGGTCAAAGTTTTACATAGGAATATATAGAGTAAATCTTTAAAAATCTTCTTCTCAGAACTAATCAGCCAGATAATTCTTTATAATTGTTAAGACTTTGGCTCTAGGACAATTCTTCGGCCTCACAAGAAGGTTCAGAGTTTGATGTAGCTTTATATCCCATATATAAACAATTGTCAAGGATCTTTTTGAGAACTGCAATGCTCAACATGTGATATGACCATAAAATTATCCTGTTAGAAAAGGGACTAGTGATTATAAACATAAGAATATCCAGGGGAAAAATAAATTTTATTTATACAGGATCTACATGTATTATTGTACATTTCCAGATATACGAGGGTTGTCCCAAAATAATGTAGACAGGACACATAATTTAAAATCTGTTCACTGTAATTTCATTAGACTTCTATGTTTTTTTCAATGACTCTTTGGCAAACAATACTGAAAAATTCAAATCTGTACTTTATTTATCTCTCGAGAAAATGAATAACTTGTAACAACAAGTTTTGTCAGGCGGCGCAATGTGCGACGTCGAAAATTTCCAATTTAACCCTCCACATCGTTTACGATAACATTAACGTTTTATTTCCGAAAATGTCTCAGAAAAAGATATTATCTTTGAACATGTACCCTGAGTGCACATTCAACATATATTTTAGTTTAGTTTTTTTTTTTATATTTTCTAAATACAAACGATCTGTCGGCTCCAAACTTGCCCTGTATTACTTGTTGTCTAACGTCCGTCTTGCCGAAATGTGTCGTTTAGCATTTTGACGTCCATTGATATCGTTCGGTTTTTTCTTTTTTACACTTATTGTCATCATACTTGTTCAAATATTTTCAATGTTGTTTAACTACATATTCACAAAACGCATTTCTAATCGATTTTGTTAATTTCATTTACTCCAAAGCCGCTTAGGATTTATTTCATGGTCTTTACAAAATTGTATCAGTTACTGCTGCGCCGCCTTAAACGCTGATATCGTCATTTTATTACGAGTTAACTTTTCAACTTGTCACTAAACGCGCTATAAAATACTTAAAAGTTGTGTTATTGCCAAAACATTTTCTAAGTAAATAATAGAATTGTTATCAAATATCAATGTATGTTTCATTTGAATTTATTTATTCGAAAAGTACTTTCCTCGCAATTTTCATTTCATTGTCTTGATTTTACCTTTTTGTTTTTGACATTGCGCCGCATGTCGAATTTCTGATCTAACATGCTTTCATTTCACTAATTTAAGCTCAAACAATATTTGATTTTAAAACATTATTTGAATGCAAATTTCTCGAACCCTTTGTGGCACAAATTTCAACTTCCTTTGTCTTCCATTAACTGAATAACGCCACTTGTCTACGCTATTTTGGGACAACCCTCGTATAGTTTGTATTATGACTCCATTAAGCTGATTTTATTATACCTATTGTTCCTTGAGCGATGTGGCCTATGGGCCTCTTGTTTTAATTGAATTTTGTTTCCCTTGTTTCGCTGTGTATGGGGTTATGTATTAATAAATGTTATAATATAATTTCATTTTTCAATTTGTGGATTCATCATTCATGAAATATGCATGTTTTGGGATGTTGTTCTTTTTACTTCTTGAATTATAGGTTTTGATATCCAAATAAAATTCACATGTACATTTATATGAATATAACTTCTCTTTTGTAATATATTATTTTCTGATGTTTTTTAAATTAAAAAGATATTTGGCCTGGCATTGTTAAAAATTGTTAATATTTCAACAGTGGTACATTCTTCTTATTAAAAAAAATATATATTATTAAAAAATTATATTTCTGTCATTTCCCACCCCGTCACTATTGATGATTTGGGCTATCATTTAATTACTTGCATTGAATAATATTGCCCCTCAGGCCCAAATATTGTTGGAGGAATATAAATATAAGTTTTTTGAAATATATTCAAAAACTATTAAATTTTCATGATTGAAATAATATTTATAAAGAATGTATAAATTTCATATAATTTTTATGTATAATATAGTTGAGATTTTAGTCATTTGAAAGAAAATGTGAAAGAAAATTAATGTACACGTAAGTTTTCCCTAATTGATCAAAGTCTCTGAAAATGCTTAGTGGGCGGGAGCGGGGGTTGTTATGATCCGCCCGTTTGTAATGTTCTATGTCTACTTTCATTTTGGGGAAAATAATTACTGCTCCCTGATCTGAATTCGACAAACGCTTGAAATTTGCAAGTGTCTCGAGGACTAAGATGTTCTGATAACATGGCTGCACGAGTCTGAATGGGCACCAAAATTTTGCGTGCATGGAAGTACATTGCTTACTTGTGCACTTGTTGCTGATGCCATGTTTTTGTTTGGTCACTCAATTCTTCGGAAATAGCCGTACGCGCGTATCTCAGGTGTTGTGAATGGAACTTGATCAATACACGCGGGTGCTCATTATGTATTCGCGTGACCGGAATTTTTGAAAAGCAAATGCATTTGGTCATGACAATACACATAGCGTATATACCGATTCTGGACTCTGCGCTAGTTGAATTACTTTGGCATCTAAACCAGCCGTTTAAATCGCGGCGCTTCACGATTTTGGTCAAAAATTATTTTTCCGATTTGAATAATTACAATGCTTCAGTGAGGCATTCTTAATAGGCAAACAAAATTTGAGTGTCATTTGTTGAGTTATAAGTGAGTTACAGAGCTTACAATTCTTTGACATGTAAACAAAGTTTTTGTTTACATATTGAATGTTTAAGTAAAAATTTCAAATTTAGACCTAAAATGAATGTGTTAAACGTTAGAAACTGTTTATCTATGCTTAAAATGAATATGAAGATAGAAAAGGTTTTGAATTGGTAAATTGAACCTATGTAAACAAAAACAGGGCACGAGCTTTGTTTACATGACACAGATTTGTGAGCTCTGTATCTTGCTTTAAACTTTAAGACTGACTCTCAAATTTCATTTGATCATTAGAAATGCATTTCTAAAGCATTGTAAATAATAAAAATAGAAAAATAAAATTTGACGAAAAACGTGACCATGTCCCTTTAAGATACCCACTTGTTAATATTGAAATTGTATATAAGTTTGTACGGGCATGTATATGCCAAATTTGCTATATTTAAATGGCATTGGTCTATGATCATAAAATGTCATATATATTAATACGCTGAAAAAAGTGTCAACTTTGCTTAAACTTACTTACTTGACAATTGCAGAGAGCGTCACATCTGTTGACTGTTCCATGTAATTAAAGAGGCTTTTGTCAACCTGTAACAGCACCAAAGTGTGTAAATTGCATGCAAATTCCTATTGAACTGGATTAGTGATAAATTATATCTAAACCCTCTTACTGAGTATAAAATGGCTTATAAAACGTACAAAACTTTTGTAGATGCCAGGGATATTGAGTTGGTACATGTAATCATACTGAGAGAAAGAAGTTTACTGGATAATTCTCTCTCTCTCTCTCTCTCTCTCTCTCTTAAAGCCAATGTTCCGGACGCGCTACCGCTTCTCAACTGCGGATTTAAAACATTGATTTTAATTTAACTCTATCAATTTCTATTATATCTTTCTCTTTCCGATTTATATTCTTATAAAATTATATAAAATATTCTTTACAGATAAGATATGGCATGCAATCATTTTTAACTCCTCTTTTTTACGATGTTGTTTCATGAATAAAATGCATTTGGTAAGTACATATCTTTTAAGACAGTTTAAAACTATTATAATTGTGTATTTCTACATTTGGTTTTGTTTTTATCTCCGTAGATCAAACCTTTGCTCTTTGTGCTGACCAAAGGGGTTTCATACGCTGCGAGAATGAATCGAAAATCAAAATAGTGTCAGCCAGCTATGGACGTACAGATGACAAGGTGTGTCCAGGTAGTAAAACTAACACAATCACATGTCGATCAAAATCATCAGAAATCAGTCAAGTGGAATTGCAATGGATATGCAACTTGTCATCTACAAGCCACAAACGGATACTTCGGAGACCCTTGTGCAAATATTTTTAAATATTTAGAAGTTAGATACCGCTGTGTCAAAAATATAGACAAGGAGGTAAAAGGTAGATTTAAAATTTGACTTTTTATACAAGAACATGTATATGCACAAAGATATTTAGGGAATGTTAATCGATCGCAGAATAGTCAGTCAGTTGATCAGGTCAATAGCATCAAAATACAAACTTTACATATAATTTATATTTTTTGTTTTTCTAAAAGACACAGTTGATTGTCGAAAAAGGGTAATGATCACACAAAGCAATAATCGGGTCTTTTTTAAAATTTCAATCAGTAGTTGATATGAGTTCTTTTAACTATTGATAACTATATTTTAAATTGAAAAGAACGACCAAAGGACACAACAAATTCTAAATATATATCTGACCACATGTCGTTTTTTCTTAGTCACTTTTCATTCTATAAACAGACTTAGATGCAAGGTACTGAGCAAAAAACAATCAAATTTCTGCCGTTTTATATATGCTTTCGATCCGTGAACGAATTATTTAGTTTCGCACATATTTGTCAATACCAGGCCTCGTGATCATTAAGCAATTTTGTACTTAATTATTGTTTATTTATGATACTATGTTTTTTGGAATTTGTAATGAACAACGTTCGATCAAGACATTATTTAATTTAATAGAATTACAATTTTGTTAGAGTATGTATATAATCAAAAGACATTAACTTTTTACTAAAGCCTAATATTGCTTCATGAACCTATACTAGATTCTGTTTTTTTCAATGTAGTTGTGTGCAAAACAGGAACAAATTGTCTTCACTTGAAAGAGGATGAGTGGTATATAAAATATTATAGCTTTGGACTTAAAACAAATTATACCTTAATGCATAAGTCTTCTTTATCTTCGAGATTTATATAGCCTAAATAAGCAACAATCACCAACCACATTTAAATTAATATAACATCAATATCGAAAAGGTTTTTTTAAAGAAAAATTACGTTGAAATATGGAATAATTCTAATTTTTTCGACTAATCGATTATTGGTTCTGTAAAAAGTTACAAATGTAGCATAGTTCCGACTGAACATTCGGCAAAGTGGGTCGCAATTGCCATCTTTAAGATAATTTATATCTCTCATTGTATGAATTGATTATTTTTTTTTTATAATTCATTTTCGAATAATTACAAGAAAATACAATATTTAAAGACTTATTTAAATGGCAGACTAAAAGTTCACTGCTGTTCTCTTTTAGATAAATCAACCATTGCTTTCAATGCATACATATCAAAACACCTGACCTTGCACAGAAATACGCAAGTTAATGTTGTTTATGACATATTATTCTTCAACTACGGAAATGCCTACATGTACAATCCTCACAGCGGAATCTTCACAGCGCCATCTGCCGGGCTGTATCTTTTTACTCGGACCAGCTTAGTAAATGGTAGAACAATATTCGACGCAGAGATTATTGTCAATGAAAAGCGAAAAGGATTGGGTAATTGTAACAATGTAAACCGGGGTTTGAAAATTGTGCAAACACAATTTCTTTGGTCTTAAATGCCGGCGATAGTGTGAATATTCGAACGACGACCGCAAATTTTCTGTTTCAAGAGTGGTAAAGTTTTAAAGGATGGAAAGTTTAACTCTACATATGAAACAATGAAGAAACTTGAATATTCATGTTTTACAGATGCGTTCACGTAAGTTTCAACTTTTCTGGTCAAAGATGTTTTAGAAAAAGATTTTGAATGTTCCCTGTGTAATTGTTCGTAAAATAAAGTGAGTGCATAAGGCTTTTTAAATGTCTTTAGAAGAACGGATAGGAAACTGCAAAATTAAAATATCAACAAATCAGAAAATGTTTATTTAACATAATCTCGGTTTATAAACTTATGTTCTATACTTTGAACCGTGGTGCTGTTTAAATTGGTGTATGCGTATGTCACGGTGTGACATTCAATCTTTCGGACTATTTTTAATTATTGTGTAAATTATGTTTTTCGGACTTTGTGTTAATTGTTACAAAAACTTTTCATCTATTTCGACAACTGTTTTATAAACGTTATAAATTCCGCGCAGCATTAATCCCACCTGAGGCACAATCAGTGATGGACAGCTAATCTTTTAATTGACTTCTGTTTATGTTTATTGACACTTAAGCTTCTTTCATCTTATTAATCCTTTTATGTACAGGCTGCTAAAATGTCCCGAGTTACTCAATAGCTGTTTGATAATTGATTTACTTACATCTGTACTTCTTATGTTAATCCTTCATTGTGTTGTTCCATTGTTCATTATATATTATTCTGAATTGTAAATTATAGTCAGTTGGAATCAGACCTTCGGTGCTGATGCATACCAAACTCATGTAAAAGTATATTTCATGTAAAATCTATATAAAAGTCTGAAAACTAAAACGCGTGTTGGCTTGTCTGAGGTTTCATGAGGCTGGGTCCAACAACAAGAGAAAAAGCTCACGGTTGGCCCGGTAATATCAAAACCTCTAAAATATCTAATTGAGAACTTCAATCCCTTTTCATTTTTAGAGTGAATCTGTGCTCCATAATTGACTGGATAATATTATTTTTAATGGATAACAAAAATGTGGAAAGATGGCCACCTACTGTAGAATCATTAGATTTCGTGGTGGCTCAATTTTTGTGGAATTCGTGAATACCTCTCATCCACGAATTAATATCCTCTACGAATTAGTAACTTAGTATTATAAAGTCATATTTCCTTTGTAAGAATAGGTAAATACACGAATTTAGGTCCCAACGAACCTGAAATTTAATCAATCCACGAAGATTGGCCCGCACGAATTTTAATGATTTTCATGATTATATATTAAAAATATCATTTTGTATCTCAAGAATTGAACGTTTTAGAAAAATAATACAAGTCCGCATAATTCGTTGCGAAAGTTCCATAAAGCATTTAATCAACAAGTAATTTGAGCACCAAACATTAGGCTACCTTTTATAATTAGGCTTTTGAGGTTGTGGGTTTGATGCCATTAAAACTTACGACAATATGTTTTTAAGGTCTTCCGTTTCCAACGGAAGACCTTATTGTTTTCGAACGATTTCTTTTTCCCTATTATTATTAAGGTCTTCCGTTTTCCAACGGAAGACCTTATTGTTTTCATTCGGGTTTTTTTTCCCTATTATTATTAGGGTCTTCCGTCTTCAGCGGAAGACCCTTCTATTATTGTAATGTTTCTTTTTCACTTTTTTTTTTCTTTACAATTTTTGTGCAGAAGATTTCTCGGAGATGCGTGGTCCGATTTTTGTCAAATTTTCAGCATTTATCTATTATCATCTAAAGCTTATATACATTTTTTTATTTTGTAAAAATCACTTCCAGTTCGGACTTATCCGCCATTTTGTCATTTTTTAAAAAGTTCTTGTCCACGTATCTCCTCAGAAACGAGCAATGATAGAAAGCTGAAATTTTCAGGAATGAAAGAGGACATGAACGTCTAGCCTCACGGGGAAAATCATTGTCCGGAAATTCCGAGTACGGAAGCTAGCTGGGGTCAAAATATAGGACACCTTTTTTACGAGAACTCCTTGTCCACGCATCTCCTCAAAAACGAGCCACGATAGAAAGCTGAAATTTTCAGGAATGATAGAGGACATTAACGTCTAGCCTCGCGAGGAAAATCATTGTCCGGAAATTCCGAGTACGGAAGCTAGCCAGGGTCAATATATAGGACACGTTTTTTACGAAAACTCCTTGTCCACGCATTTCCTCAAAAACGAGCAATGATAGAAAGCTGAAATTTTCAGGAATGATAGAGGACATGAACGTCTAGCCTCACGAAGAAAATGATTGTCCGGAAATTCCGAGTACGGAAGCTAGCCAGGGTCAATATATAGGACACGTTTTTTACGAAAACTCCTTGTCCACGCATTTCCTCAAAAACGAGCAATGATAGAAAGCTGAAATTTTTAGAAATGATAGACGACATGAACGTATAGCCTCACGAGGAAAATGATTGTCCGGAAATTCCGAGTACGGAAGCTAGCCAGGGTCAATATATAGGACACGTTTTTTACGAAAACTCCTTGTCCACGCATTTCCTCAAAAACGAGCAATGATAGAAAGCTGAAATTTTTAGAAATGATAGACGACATGAACGTATAGCCTCACGAGGAAAATGATTGTCCGGAAATTCCGAGTACGGAAGCTAGCCAGGGTCAATATATAGGACACGTTTTCGACGAATTTTTTTTGTCCACGCATTTCCTCAAAAATGAGTAAAGATGGAAAGCTGAAATTTTACAGATTGGTAGAAGATATACAAATCTAGCCGCACAGGGAAAATTACTGTTCGGAAATTCCGAATGCGGAAGCTAGCCGGGGTCAAGATACAGAACACACTTTCGATGAGTTTTCATTGTCCACACATGTATTTTAAAGCGAAAAAAGATAGAAAGCTGAAATTTCACAGGATGAATGACCATCTTTAAGTCCTCCTTAAAGATAGCTTAAAGGTGTTTAAAGGTAGCTTAAAGACGATCTTTAAGCCACCTTTAAGCTACCTTTAAGCTATAAGTATTGCTTAAAGGTGGCTTAAAGAAAGCGTAAAGATGGCTTAAAGGCAGCTTAAAGACTATCTTTAAGCCACCTTTAAGCCACCTTTAAGGACAACTTATAGGTCCTTAATGTCCAAACTTCTTTAAGCGACCTTTAAGCCACCTTTAAGCTACCTTTAAGCCACCTTTAAGCCATTAAAAAAATTTTAATTCAATATTGTGCTTAATTTCCAACAAAATGTATTAACTTTATGAAAGAAAAGGTATTAAAACGGTTTTTGTTCTAGAAAGAAAAAATAAAAAAAAAAACACAAAAAAAACCCGGCCACGGCGAGAATTGAACCCGAGACCCTTTGGTTACTAGCATCACCACACATCCTCTGCGCCACGGCGACTTACATATATAAAAGCGTTTTTATATCCTATATATCAGTGGATATTGAATCAATGTATTGAATGTGTTTACTTGAAAAGATTTTGACAAACCATTCAGTTAGTAACAATCAGTGATATCTAATTTATAAATTACATGCATGCATGTATTTAGAATGAAATACGGAACTTGGTCTTCAGTGAACAAAAATATATTATACCTAAATGGAAACCGTGAGGTTCACTATAGTAGGTTTTCTTAGTTAATAAATTTAAACCGAGTAGATATACGTTCATCTAATTTATAGCTATAAAAATGTAAGAAAGAAAATGAAATCATTTCTTTTATTAAATGCATTGATACTATTAGGGTATTTGTTCAATTTCCCGCAATTTCCCGGTTTTCATGATCGTGGCGCCGTTCCAATATGTTTAAATAATTACATGTAATTGTATGTACATGTACATGATTTTTAAACTATCAATTCTATAACAAACAAAATTACCAATTACCGGTGACGTATTTACTGCATGTGGCAATTGCAAATGACTTGTACATACAATTGTATGATGTGCCAGGCCGGGTATATTTGACATGTTTACCCTTATACATATATTTAAATAATCAACCCCTATTTATGATCACCGGTACATTAATTAATTAGCCTCAAGATTTTACTCTTACATACATGTATCGTTAATTTGTAGACGTAACATCTTTGAAACCCAGAGCTAGGAAATAATACTTTGAAAATGAATTACAAATGTAAATTAACTTTTATTCACTAGACTTATCGTATACTCGTACATACTAAGATTCAACGCCTTTAGAAACCCTGACGTGCACCTGGGCACACGACACACCTGTTGTGTATATCTTGTATATTCTGTGTTAGTTCCAGGGGTTTTTTTAAGTTGGACAAACAATAGACTTTAATTAGATATACACAAACATGCACCTGGGCACACGACACAACTGCTGTGTATATCTTGTATATTCTGTGTTAGTTCCAGGGGTTTTCTTAAGTTGGACAAACAATAGACTCTAATTAGATATACACAAACGAACAAAACTATGTCTAGACAAACAAAGCAGTAATATCCTGCCTGATATAACAAAGGCAGTTGAGAGTCTTTTCATCTTTAACATGTATCTAGCAGATCTAGAGTTAGAAATATTGAAAATTGAAAAAAAAATACAAACCCTAAACCGATTAACAAATTAAATCATGCATTTTTGGTTCATTATCTTTATTTTGTTTAATAACCGGATGAACTGAGAGAGAGAGAGAGAGAGAGAGAGAGAGAGAGAGAGAGAGAGAGAGAGATTTTTCACCGATTAATTTATAATAGGAAACAAACATACTTTAATTAGATTTATGCACATATTAAGATACAGAGACTGCGCTCATACCTACAATAATTTTGAAACCCCCCAAAAATTATAAAGAATTTTATAACGGCAATCTGTGTCCATCAGAGCGGTGCTGATGATAGCGATCTGTGTTTAATGGAGCGACGATTAAAACCGCCTGGAACACCCCCCCCCCTTCCTTGGAAATTATATTATCACTCGGATGACCCCCTCCCATCTCTATAAAAGAGCTTTTGCATTAAATATATGTTTTTATTGTTCAGCTTGATCAATGTTGACTTAAAGGCAACTTAAAGACAGTGTAAAGGCAGTGTAAAGAGAGCGTAAATGCCACTTAAAGATGCTTAAAGGTGGCTTAAAGGTGGCTTAAAGGTAGCTTAAAGAAGTTTGGACATTAAGGACCTATAAGCACTTGCTTAAAGGTGACTTAAAGGCGGCTTAAAGGTTGTATAGCCTTTAAGCTCCTTTAAGTCACCTTTAAGCCACCTTTAAGGACTTGCTTAAAGATGGTTTTTCGCCCTGTGTTTTCAGGAATGATAGAGGACATGATAGACTAGCATTACGAGGAAAATCATTGTCTGGAAATTCCGAGTAGGGACACTTAATTTTAAAATTCATATTAAATGTGTTATAATGACCTCAGACTAGTTTTAAAACATTATATCTAAATTGCACATACAATTCTGCGTCTAATAAAATCTTTTTCAAATTGATGGGATGAAATTTGAATTTTTTGAAAATTTTAAATTTAATTAAATCGTGTTAAAACTACCTGAGACTAATTTTAAAACATGATATCTAAGTTGCACTTACAATTCTGCGTCAAATGACATCTTTTCCGAATTGGACGGATGAAATTTAAATTTTTCAAAAAATTTAAAGTCATTTAAATTGTGTTAAAATGACATCAGACCCATTTTAAAACATGATATCTAAGTTTCACTTGCAATTCTGCGTCTGATGACATCTTTCTCGATTTGATTGGATGAATTTTAAATTTTTCAAAAATTTTAAACTCATTTAAATCGCGTTAAAATGACCTCAGACTAATTTCACAACATAGCATTTAGGTTACGCTTACATTTCTGCGTCTGGTGAGATCTTCCTCAAATTGATTGGATGATTTTTAAATTTTTTTGGAAAATTTTAAACTCATTTAAATGACCTCAGACTAATTTCAAAACATAATATTTTGGTTATGCATACAATTCCGCGTCAAATGACATCTTTCTCGAATTGATTGGATGAATTTTAAATTTTTCAAAATTTTTAAACTCATTTAAATCGCGTTAAAATGACCTCAGACTAAATTTAAAACATGATATCTCAGTTGCACTTACATTTCCGCGTCTGATGACATCTTTCTCCAATTGATTGGATGAATTTTAAATTTTCAAAATTTTTAAACTCATTTAAATCGCGTTAAAATGACATCAGACTAATTTTAAAACATGATATCTCAGTTGTGCTTACAATTCTGCATCTGATGACATCTTTCTCAAATTGATTGGATGAATTTTTATTTTTTCAAAAATTTTAAACTCATTTAAATCGGGTTAAAATGACATCAGACTAATTTTAAAACATGATACCTCAGTTGCGCTTACAATTCCGCGTCTGATGACATCTTTCTCGAGTTGATTGGATGAATTTTAAATTTTTTGAAAATTTTAAACTCAATTAAATCGTGTTAAAATGAACTGAGACTAATTTTAAATTATAATATTTAGGTTGTGCTTAGAATTCTGCGTCTAATGACATCTTTCTCGAATTGATTAGATGAATTTTTAATTTTTCAAAAATTTTAATTTCATTTAAATCGCGTTAAAATGACCTCAAACTAATTTTCATACATAACATCTAAGTTGCGCTTACAATTCCGCGTCTAATGAAATCTTTCTCGAATTGATTGGATGATTTTTAATTTTTTTGAAAATTTTAAACTCATTTAAATCGTGTTTAAATGACATCAGACTTATTTTAAAACATAATATCTAAGTTTCGCTTACAATTTCGCGTGTAATGACATCTTTGTCGAAAAGATTGGATGATTTTTAAATTTTTTGAAATTTTTCAAATTTTAGTAAATCGTGTTAAAATGACCTCAGGCTACTTTCAAAACATTATATTTAAATTACGCTCACAATTCTGCGTCTGATGACATCTTCCTCGAATTGATTCGATGAATTTTAAATTTTTAACTCATTTAAATCGCGTTAAAATGACCTCAAACTAATTTTCAAACCATGATATCTAAGTTGCGCTTACAATTCTGCGTCTTATGTCATCTTTCTTGAATTGATTGGATGAATTTTAAATTCTTCAAAAATTTTTAAACTCATTTAAATCGCGTTAAAATGACCTCAGCCATTGTGTACAATTGACATAAATTCACCACAGAAAATGTATTATTGAATTCGGGATGGTTTAATTCATTCGAAAAAGTTTCATAACAGCATACATTATTAAGGTCTTCCGTTTCCAACGGAAGACCTTTCTATTATTGTGCGGGAAAAAAATTAAGATTATTCTTATTTTTCTTTTTTTTTTTTTGTTTCCTAGACGCGAACTTTGAGGCTTCATATCTTGCTCATTTCTAAACGGTTTTTGCTCAAATTTTCAGGGCTAATGTACTTTACAAAACACTATCTTAAGCAATTCATAAAATGTAGAATTCCCTTTCCGTTAAAGAGTTATTCCCCTTTTAAATATTTTTAGGGCCTTTTGTTTCCAGACAAAGGCTCCGAGACTATGATAGCAGGGAATGGGAATCCAACGAATTTGAATAACAGAGACATTGTAGTTGTGCACATCTGTTTATGTTTTTAGATTACGTTTTTTATTTAGGAAAAGGTAGGGGGTCAAAAAACAGGATTCAAAAAAGTGCAAAAATTTAGACATGTTTTCCTTTATATCTTTTGAACGAAAAAAATTTTGTAAAGACATGTAGAATAAAAGTTGTGCAAAATAACAAGGGCTTTCATTTGACACCAATAAAAAGGGGCTGGCCCCTTAAATTAAGGGCCAATGGCCCCTAAAAAATTTTGCTTAATAACTCAAAAACGGTTAGGATTTTGATATGGCTGTCGCTGGAAAAGTTGTTTGTTGGGATCTCATGAAGGTCGTTTCAATGTTATTTTGTAAGTGGTTTGTGTAGTATGAGTGTAAAAAGCTTTACATGTTAGCATGTACCTGTTTTTATTTGACAAGTTAACGAAAGACTTTGTGCGTACAACTGGCATGAAGTTACCGCAGAAAGTATGCTGGTTTATACAGGAGGCATTAATTCATAAGAATTTTTTTTTTTAGAATACATGCTTTTTTTTAGGAGTTTAAGTCGTTGTTAAGTTCTTATAGTGCACAATCCTTAAAAACGGGAATTGGAAAACAAAACATTCTTTTTCTTTTCTAGTAAAACACAAAATATGGAATGAAAAAATATATGCATTACCTTTTTAATATAAACATCATGCATTCAAAATCTACCTTGAATCAGAGCTGTGTGTGTACCATTACGTAAGCTCTCCCTCGCCCGCGGCCGAGAAAGTCGGTCACCGTGGTCGCGGCTGGACTACCTAGCGGTCAGTGGTTATCTAATACACGAGAGTTGCGTCTCTCATATATGAATTTATTTAGCCGCGAACTCAAGAATTGTTTTAGTTTTGATTACACAAAATCTTTTGTGGATTAAACGATTGGATGTCAAGTAAGAAATACATGTAGTTCATTTAATTAATAAAAGCAATGTCATTCTCTAAAGCAATAATAGACATAGATCAATTGTGGGTTTTTAGTTTAAAATAAAGAACTTCTATTTGATAGAGTAAGGTCATTATACTGCAAACTTTTCAAATCTTCCTTGGTTCTGAGCTGTGCGTTTCTGTGCGTTGTAATCTATCCTTCGCCCACGGCCGAGGAGATCAGCCACGGCTGCATTACCTAGCGGTAAGCGGTTATTTAATACACAAGATTCGCACACCGCGACTTACACTTGCATGCATATGAACGTGTTTGAGTTAATATAGCCGTATATACAAGAACTGTTTTAATTTTATGTTATAAAGGTTTGTCCTACTTGTATATATTTAATTAAATATTTGAGTGTAAATGAATATTAATGAACGATATTACTCCAAATCGGAAAAATCGTTAGACATAAACTAATGGTTGGTTGGTTTATGTAAACTACTTTAAAAACTGTACAATTAATGTTTTAAATCAACACCCCCCACCCCACCCCCCTCAAATATTAAACCTTTAAATAATGATCATCCCTCGCACATGGCTGAGGAGATCCGGCGCGAGTGGTTAAGTGATCCGCGGTCGGTTCGTGTTCTTCTACATGTACTTTATGACGCGTTTATGTTTCATATTTTGCACGGACACAACTTTATTTTATTATGTTTTCAACTATTATATTGGTTTAAGATAAAGTTATTTTACTTTTACAGTTGATTAAGCATTGATTTATACGATAGCGTACAAGGTAGTTTAAAAGGCATATATGAAAAGGCTTGTAGTAGATTAAACATGTTGCGTATGCTCAAACACACACTTTGTCGCGATGCATTAATAAAAATATATCTGTCCTTTATCCGACCTGTTTTAGAATATGGCGATGTTATTTGGGACAACTGCAATGACAGGGAATCAGATCTTTTAGAAGATGTTCAAATCACAGCAGCTAGAATTATCACAGGCTTAAGAATCAATTACTCTAGAACAAAGTTGTATTATGAATTGGGATGGGATATGTTATCAGAAAGAAGAAAAGTGCACAAGTTAATTTTGTTTTATAAGATGGTAAACCACATGGTACCTACTTACCTTGAAAATCTTTTAGAACCATGTATTCCACCTATAACCCCATATCCTTTAAGAAATCATGATGAATCTACTTACACTATCCCTCAAGCCAGAACAACATCTTATTTAAAAAGTTTCATACCATCTACAGTTAAGCTATGGAATGATCTTCCACTAGCTATTAGAAGTCTTCCAAAGTTGGCTTGCTTTTCAAATGCTATTAAGAAATATTTTTTTAAGACTCCAACAAAACTTTTTAATTTAGGGAATCGGAGGGAAAACATTATACATTGTCAACTAAGAAATAATGCTAGCAGTTTAAATGCTGACTTATTTTGTGATTTTATTCGAGAAAATTCTGTTTGTGATTATTGTGGTTTTCATACTGAAAATGCAAATCATTTTTTCTTTGAGTGCCCAAAATATAATGATGAAAGAAATTGTTTCTTTCATCAAATATCTATGTTAAATCTCCAAAAACCAATTACCTTAGATCTATTACTGTATGGAGATAATGATGTTTCATATGATGAAAATGTTAAATTGTTCAAGCTTGTACATGAATACATTAAAAAATCCAGAAGATTTGTGTAAAGAAAATAATGTAATTAGCACATATACTGAAAATGTAAACAAAATTATGCATATACCTATATTTATATATATATGCTGTAACCTTATTGACAAAACTTGATAATTCTGTTCTACTTTTGTTATAACCGGTTTTGTCAATTTTATCTTTTTTTCCCCCTCTTTTTTTCTTTTGTTCACTTTGCTACACAAAAAAATCATGTATTCTTAATTGTATCATTTAACTCTACAATTCTTGTATTTTATACATATGACTACCTTGTACCTAGTGGAGAAGGCTTAAATAGGCTTTGCCTGCTGCCCAATCCTATTATGTAAATATTATTTTGCATAATAAAATATGTTCAAATCAAAAATCAAATCAAATTATAATCAAAGTTCCATGTTACATGTTTGCGGTAGGTGCTAGCACGATAAAGGAATGCCCTGAATTGAGGCATTCGATGATTATTTTAGAAAATATTCACATGAGTTTAAACAACTTTAGATTAGATTCTATCGGTCACATATTAATCACTTCTGTAGTTTCATTGTGGAAGCGAACTCATTGCTGCCCCCCCCCCCCCCCCCACTCCTCCCGCCCCGCTGACAGGTGCTCGCGCTGGATTTTTTTTTAATTGGAGAAAAGATATCAAGATCTGTCGAAAAACATTTTTGGTGGTTTCTTCTTATGTGTAACATTTTGTTTCACTTTCCCACCCCTTTGTTTATTCGGCCAGTCTGTGTTAATTCAATTGCCGCATGCGATCGAGAATCTTGTGCCGCTTCAGCGCACACAGCTCAGAACATTTATAGCCCCAGGTCAACAATTGTTATGTAATTGAGTAACAGTTGGAAGGGTGATTTTACTACATAAAATAATAAAATCATAATATAATCTATTTTAATTGAGTACCATGCGTATAGATTCCCATAATAATTAATTTTTTTATTTCCTTTCAATGTTTACATTTAATTTTGTTCAAATAATTAATAAATTTTCTATCATTTAAATTGTGTGCTTTATCAAATTCTGATTCCGATTACCTTGAATTCATTAATTTTCCATTGGCTTTTGACAAAAGAGAGACGCCTGACCATCCAATGAAAACAAATACACAGAGTTTGATTGACAGGTTCAGCCAGGTGCAGGTCTCGCCCGATGTCCGAGGTTATGTGTGCTGCTTGTACACAGCCGAATGGTCTCAGTAAGAGTTATCGATGTAAATAGATAATAAAAATACATGCCTATCAAAACATGATCGTGCCAGTTAAAGTTGATTTAGGTTTGTTCCAATAGAAATCATGTTTCGCTAACTGTATTTAATATTTTTTATGTATAGCGAATTTTAATATTGTTTCAGTACTGAAACATCGCATGAAAACGTTAAATATACATGTACTCTGTAACTAGTCGTCTTTTAATACATATACCTTTCTTTTGTTTGTTAAAAATTCGTTCAATTTTGTTAAAGTAATGTAAAACACGCGCGCCATTTTGAAACAATTAACTTGTCAGAGAGTTCCGAATGAAATCTGATGAACGTTTCAAACGGTTCTCGCACGCTTTGCTCGAAACGATTTACACGCTTTGCCCGAAACGCTAAACGGTTTACATGAAACTCTAAAAGGTTTACACGAAACGTTTCTCGCACGTTGGCCGCACGCTTTTTTGGTGTAGTAGTACGTTTTAGGGTCTGTAAATTTTGTCAGCACGCAATTCTAAACTTGCACATAGTCTTCTAAAATTTAGAAATATTTTAATATAGAAGTTATCTTTGAGAAAAGTTTACGTGTTTTGTAGGCGAGTTCAGTTTAAAAAAGAAATACAATTCCTGACATGAATCATGAGTACATACTGTTTAATGTTTATAACAATGCTTGCTACCCTTTGAAAATTTAACTCGCCATTAAACATGATCTCATTTTTTAAACAATGTTTGAAACGATTACATAAACTCTGCTCGACAAATAGTTTTCCTAAAATATTTTCTTCCTTTCTTTTTTCAAAACACGTTTTATATACAGACTTTCAATTACAACACATTTTTATAACAAAAGCAGAACTGAAAGTATAGTCATTATAATCGTAACATATATTTTCAACTCGCAGCAACAACGGAAGACCTACTCGGGGCTTTGCCACGAGCTCTGCTCTAGTTTTCTTCAAGCTTTTGCGTGACGGCTATATGTCAGTCTTATTAAGTTCTGCAAGCATTAACCTGGTTTTTGATCTTTGTACCATTACGTAACTGATCCCTTGCTCGCGGCCGAGAAAATCGGTCACCTTGGTCGCGGCTGGACTACCTAGTGGTCAGCGGTTATCTCATACACAAGATTTGCGTCTCTCATATATGGGTTCACAAAGAAGTTCTATAACATATAAATGTTTATATTTTCAATCATAAGCATCGTCAGACAAAAAATTAATGGTGGGTAAGTAAATCTAAATAATTGTAAAAAAAAAATGTACACAAAACACGAACACAAAAAATGATGAAATTAATCTGCTTTAGCTTCATAATTAAAAACGGTAAATATTTCAGTAAATACATGTATGACATTGTGACATGTGTCATTGAAAAGGGGGCTCTTTGTATATTTTCAAAGTTGTTAAATAGTTATTTATTGTTTAAATAAAATAAGTTATTAAACTGCAAATATCTTAAGCGAAAATGGCCACGGAGCTCTGTGTACACAATTATATAATCCATATCCCGCATATGGATCCCGTGAAGATCCCGGCCAAATAGACATGCATGTGATCCGCGGAAGTCTAATAAAACACGCTTCATGTGCTTCTACTTTATCACACACATGTTCATTGATCCTTTGTACGTTCATAATTCAATCTTGATAATAACTACAGTATTTATTTTGTTTACATAAATTGTTTCAAGAACACACTCTTTTATCTTACACAACAGATGTAATTTTAATTTATTTAGCATTGAATTAGTTATTGTCAGATACGCAAGGCCAATTGTGTATTCAAAATATTAAATACAATACAGAATTTAATAGAAAGAAATCGGCTTACAAAAATAGTGTATTTCTTTATCTTATCAGTTGTAAAATAGAATAAGAAAGAGGTGATGGCGAACCAGAAAATGAACGCACTAATTTAGCATGGTGTTCAAAGTTAAATTAAATACTCTCAATTAAAGCGTTGAAAGAAAATGCAGTTCGTGTGGTAGGTGTTGCACGATAGCAAAATAAACTAGAGCAAAGCTCGTTGCAAAGCAACGAGTGGGTCTTCCGTTAATGTTGGAAGTAAAGCTGGAAGTTCCTGTAAGAAGCAGAGCTCTTAAACTAATAACAAAAGTAACTAAAATAAAAAGATTTTAAAAAAATCGAATTATTCCTGGTACGACTTAACAAAATACGAATGATTTTAAGTACGACTGAACAAAAATTTTCTGATTTCAAGAACGACTTAACAAAAAAAATCTGAATGTGTTACAGTACGACTTAACAATTATTTTATGTACGAGTTAATTTTACTTTGAACATTACGCTATTTTTTAAACCAAGGACGCGGAATCAAAATTTCCGGAAAAATCAATTTTTAAACCCCGATATCTCTGTAATGCATCGTCCGATTCAAAAACGGATTTCAGTTTTGAACTCAGCATGAAAGTGACTGTAAGATACGTACGTAAAATTTTTAAAATTGAAAAACATGAAAATTCAAAAAAATTGGTTTTGCTTCCGGTTTCGACCGGAAGTGTCCGAATTGAGTTTCCAGCCTTATGTCATAAGTAAAACGATAGTTCTACCTTCTCTGTAAATCTCATAGCTTTATCTTAAATCAAAAATGAGAAAAGCACCGGACAAAATCACTTTTTAAAACGTGAAAAACGTCAATATCTGACGAAATTGATGACGTCATCAATTAATTTTTTCACATCATAGAGATCTTTTAGATAGACATTAAATCTGTAAATTTCAAAACAATCGATGCAAGCGTTTTTGAAATATTTGAGTTGGAAAAAAAATAAAAAGAATAATAATAATAAGAACTAGAGCAAAGCTCGTTGCAAAGCAACGAGTGGGTCTTCCGTTAATGTCGGAAGTAAAGCTGGAAGTTCCTGTAAGAAGCAGAGCTCTAAAACCAATAAATATAAAGATGAAAAAAATCGAATTATTCCTGGAACGACTTAACAAAATCCGAATGATTTTAAGTACGAATTAACTAAAACCTATTCGATTTCAAGAACGACTAAGCAAAAAGAAATCCGAATGTGTTCAAGTACGACTTAACAATTATTTTTGGTACGAGTTAATTTCACTTTGAACATTACGCTATTTTACAAACCAAGGACGCGGAATCAAAATTTCCGGAAAAATCAATTTTTAAACCCCGATATCTCTGTAATGCATCGTCCGATTTTAAAACAGATTTCAGTTTTGAACTCAGCATGAACATTTCTGTAAGATACGTACGTAAATATTTAAAAATTGAAAAACATGAAAATTCAAAAAAAATTGTTTTGCTTCCGGTTTCGACCGGAAGTGTCCAAATTGAGTTTCCAGCCTTATGTCATAAGTAAAACGGTAGTTCTACCTACTCTGTCAATCTCATAGCTTTATCTTAAATCAAAAATGAGAAAAGCTCCGGACAAAATCACTTTTTAAAACGTGAAAAACGTCAATATCTGACGAATTTGATGACGTCCTCAAATAATTTTTTCATATCATAGAGATCTTTTAGATACACATTAAACCTGTAAATTTCAAAACAATCGATGCAAGCGTTTTTGAAATATTTGAGTTGGAAAAAAAATAAAAAGAATAATAATAATAAGAATAAGAAAAAAAAGAAACCGTAGAAAAACAAAAGGGTCTTCCGTTGGAAACGGAAGACCCTAATAAGAAAACTAGAGCAAAGCTCGTTGCAAAGCAACGAGTGGGTCTTCCGTCAATGTCGGAAGTAAAGCTGGAAGTTCCTGTAAGAAGCAGAGCTCTTAAACCAATAACAAGAGTAACTAAAATAAAAAGATGAAAAAAATCGAATATTCCTGGTACGACTTAACAAAATACGAATGATTATAAGTACGACTTAAAAAAAACCTTTCCGATTTTAAGAACGACTGAACAAAAAAATTCCGAATGTGTTCAAGTACGACTTAACAATTATTTTTGGTACGAGTTAATTTTACTATTAACATTAGGCTATTTTTTAAACCAAGGACGCGGAAACAAAATTTCCGGAAAAATCAATTTTTAAACCCCGATATCTCTGAAATGCATCGTCCGATTTTCAAACGGATTTCAGTTTCGTATTCAGCATGACCAACTCTACAAACCTCGTAAACATTTGAAATTGAAACGAAAAATTCGAAAATTCGAAAATTTTCAAACACTTCCGGTTTGGACTGGAAGTGACGGAAACTAAATTCCAGCCTTATGTCCAAATAAAAACGATCATTGCTTCAACACAGAAAAATTCAAGTCTCTATCTTGAAGCGTTTTTGAAAAACGCCCTGGACAAAATCACTTTTTTAAAATTTAAAAATTGACGTAACGTAAAAACAGAAGTGACGTTGTAGTTCAAAATTAAACATCTTTAAGGGACAATAATGCTTCATAATCCCTGAAAGTTTCATTAAATTCCGTTGAAAACGTTTTGAGATATTAAGCTTTAAAAAAGTCAGAAAAATAAAGAAAAAGAATAATAACTAGATTCGATCTCGTTGCGAGCAACGAGTGGGTCTTCCGTCCAATAATTTATTTTCACATGATTTAAAAAAAATAAAAAAAATTCAAAATATTTAAAATTCATCCAATCATTTCGACAAAGATGTCATTAGACGCAGAATTGTAAGTGCAACTTAGATATCATGTTTGGAAATTATTCTGATGTCATTTAAACACGATTTAATTAAATTTAAATTTTTCAAAAAATTTTAAATTCATCCAATCAATCCGAGAAAGATGTCATTGGACGCAGAATTCAAAGCGCAACTTAGATATTATGTTTAAAAATTAGTCTGATGTCATTGAAACACGATTTGATTAAATTTAAAATTTTCAAAAAATTTAAAATCATCCAATCAATTCGACAAAGATATCATTAGACGCAGAATTCAAAACGCAACTTAAATATCATGTTCAAAAATTTTTATGATCTCATTTAAACACGATTTAATTAAATTTAAATTTTTTAAATTTTTTTAAATTCATCCCATCAATTCGAGAAAGATGTCATTGGACGCAGAATTCAAAGCGCAACTTAGATATTATGTTTAAGAACTAGTCTGATGTCATTTAAACACGATTTGATTAAATTTAAAATTTTCAAAAAATTTAAAAATCATCCAATCAATTCGACAAAGATGTCATTAGACGCAGAATTCTAAGCACAACTTAGATATCATGTTTTAAAATTAGGCTGAAGTCATTTTAACGCGATTTAAATGAGTTTAAAATTTTTAAAAATTTAAAATTCATTCAATTTATTCGAGAAAGATGTCATCAGACGCAGATGTGTAAGCGCAACTTAGATATTAAGCTTTAAAATTAGTCTGAGGTCATTTTAATGCAATTTAAATGAGTTTAAAATTTTTAAAAAATTTAAAACTCATCCAATCATTTCGACAAAAATGTCATTAGACGCGAAATTCTAAGCACATCTTAGATATCATGTTTTAAAATTAGGCTGAGGTCATTTTAACGCGATTTAAGTGAGTTTAAAATTTTTTAAAAATTTAAAATTCATTCAATTTATTTGAGAAAGATGTCATCAGACGCATAATTGTAAGCGCAACTTAGATATTATGTTTTAAAATTAGTCTGAGGTCATTTTAATGCAATTTAAATGAGTTTAAAATTTTTTAAAAATTTAAAATTCATCCAATCAATTCGAGAAAGATGTCATCACACTTAAAATTGTAAGCGTAACCTAAATATTATGTTTTGAAATTAGTCTGAAGTCATTTAAACACGATTTAATTAAATTTAAAATTTTCAAAAATTTTAAAAATCATCCAATCAATTCGAGAAAGATGTCATTAGAGGCAGAATTGTCAGCACAACTTCAATATTACATTTAAAAATTAGTCTCAGGTCAATTTATTAAGATTTAATTAAATTTAAAATTTTTTAAAAATTTATAATTTATCCAATCAATTCGAAAAAGATGTCATCAGACGCAGAATTGTAAGTGCAACTTGGATATTATGTTTTAAAATTAGTCTGAGATCATTTTAACACGATTTAATTAAATTTTAAATTTTTAAAAAAGTTAAATTTCATACAATTAATTCGATAAAAATTTCATTGGACAAAAAATTGTAAGCGCAACTTAGATATTATGTTTTAAAATTAGTCTGAGGTCATTATAACACATTTAATATGAGTTTTAAAATTTAGCTTCCCTACTCGGAATTTCCAGACAATGATTTTTCTCGTGATGCTAGTCTATCATGTCCTCTATCATTCCTGAAATTTTCAGCTTTCTATCTTTTCTCGCTTTAAAATAGATGTGTGGACAATGAAAACTCATCGAAAGTGTGTTCTATATTTTGACCCCAGCTAGCTTCCGTACTCGGAATTTCCGGACAATGATTTTCCTCGTGCGGCTAGACGTTCGTGTCCTCTATCATTCCTAAAAATTTCAGCTTTCTATCTTTGGACGTTTTTGAGGAGATGCGTGGACAAGACGTTTTCGTCAAAAACGTGTCCTATATTTTGACCCCAGCTAGCTTCCGTACTCGGAATTTCCGGACAATGATTTTCCTCGTGAGGCTAGACGTTCATGTCCTCTATCATTCCTGAAAATTTCAGCTTTCTATCTTTGCTCGTTTTTGAGGAGATACGTGGACAAGAAATTTTTAAAAAATGACAAAATGGCGGATAAGTCCGAACCGGAAGTGATTTTTACAAAATAAAAAAAAGCGTATCAAGTTTATATAATAATAGATCGATGCTGAAAATTTGACAAAAATCGGACCACCCATCTCAGAGAAATCTTCTGCAAAAAAATTGTAAAGAAAAGAAAAAGAAAAAAAAAAAACCTGAAAAAGAAACATTACAATAATAGAAGGGTCTTCCGCTGAAGACGGAAGACCCTAATAATAACTAGAGCAAAGCTCGTTGCAAAGCAACGAGTGGGTCTTCCGTTAATGTTGGAAGTAAAGCTGGAAGTTCCTGTAAGAAGCAGAGCTCTTAAACCAATAACAAGAGTAACTAAAATAAAAAGATGAAAAAAATCGAATATTCCTGGTACGACTTAACAAAATACGAATGATTTTAAGTACGACTTAACAAAAACTTTTCTGATTTCAAGAACGACTTAACAAAAAAAATCCGAATGTGTTCAAGTACGACTTAACAATTATTTTTGGTACGAGTTAATTTTACTTTTAACATTATGCTATTTTTTAAACCAAGGACGCGGAATCAAAATTTCCGGAAAAATCAATTTTAAAACCCCGATATCTCTGTAATGCATCGTCCGATTTTAAAACGGCTTTCAGTGTTAGATTCAGCTTAATAAGCTCTACAAAACACATATTCATTTTTGATTTGATCAGAAAATTTATTTTTTCGAAAAATTTGTTTCACTTCCGGTTTCGACCGGAAGTAACCGATTTTCATTTCGAGCCTTATTACAGAGGTAAATCGACCAAGTCATAAGCATTGAAAATTTCAAGCCTCTATCTTAAAGCGTTTTTGAGAAACGCCGCGGTCAAAATGACTTTTTTAAAATTTTAAAAATGACGTAACGTTAAAACGGAAGTGACATTTTCAAAGAAACTTCATAAACTTTGAGGTATTATAATTGCACATAATCTCTGAAAGTTTCATTAAAATCGGTTGTAAACATTTTGAGTTATAAAGCCGAAAAGGAGTCAGAAAAAAAAATAAAAAGAATAATAATAATAATAGAAAGAAACCGAAGAATAACAAGAGGGTCTTCCGTTGAAAACGGAAGACCCTAATAACTAGAGCAGAGCTCGTGGCAAAGCCACGAGTAGGTCTTCCGTTGTTGCTGCGGGTTGAAAATATATGTGATATGGTGTCAAGCGATTATAATGACTAAATTTTCAGTTCTGCTTTTGTTATAAAAACGTGTTGTGATTGAAAGCCTGTATATAAAACGTGTTTTGAAAAAGAAAGGAAGAAAATGTTTAAGGAAAACTATTTGTCGAACACAGTTTGTGTAATCGTTTCAAAAATTCCTTAAAAAATGAGATGTTTAATGTCGAGTTAAATTTTCAAAGGGTGGCAAGCATTGTTATAAACAGTATGTTCTCATGATTCATGTCAGGAATTGTAATTTTTAAAAAACCGAACCCGCCTAAAAAGACGTAACCTTTTCTATGGGATAACTTCTTTATTTAAATCTTTCTTAATTTTTGAAGACTATGTGCTAGTTTAGAATTATTACGTGCTGACAAAATTTAGTAATTAGTCAAAATTGATGGCTTCTCTGAACTGTTCTACAGGGAAATGTGTGTCTGATATTATTTAATGATACGAGTAGACTTGGACATTCAAAATAATATATAATCAGCTAAAAAAAAGGTCAGCGGGAGAATTTAAATTTTACACCAGATGGTGCTGTTTCATAGAGACACCGCTATGTAACGCGAATTAAATAACCTTATTTACAGAATGAATATTACTTCTCTAGACAATGTAATAATATGCAAAATCCTTATTTTTATGTCAGTGGGTTGACTATTTAAATTAAAAAAAAACTTCAATTGCGCTTGCGTAAATTGGAATTCTGGGAAGAAATTAGACAGTCTGTGTTAGAGAAATTCGAAGAAGTAATGAAACTGGTCAGTTTCTAGATCAAACTGCGCATTGATGTATTAAAAAACTATCATGGTTATCGTCTGTACCCACGGTCCGGAATCCGTATGTGCAGTCATACATTGTATGTACATCAATACACCTTTACCTCCCCAACTACAGCCATACAAATCAGGGTGCAACCTTCATATACACATGCATAGTATTAAAGTTCTTGAAACTATTTATCTTGTATTTTAATTAGTGGGTATTCATTGTTCACCTAAAATTAGTATTCCACTGGCTGTAGCTAACCTTGTAAGCAAATTAAGTTGCATTACAAACTCATAATACACAACTTCAATTAAAAGTTTTTTTAATCAACTTTCATACAATTAGCAATAAATAAAATCCCCAATAACGCACATCTATCTTACTTAAGTGTAATTTTGAGAAGCGCATATATTTTTGGGAGGCAGATATGTCGCTATATTATAGTCTGCAAGTCAAGTGAATTATCATGGTCTTTCAAAGAAATAAGAAATCTGTCGGCACTTGCAGTACTTTGCTGATTTCTATGGCGATCGACTGCATTGCATAATGTAGTCGTATTTCCCAAGAACAAAATTTCCTTTGACTTCAAACTTTTAATTATAATACATTATGAATTATTCTGTTCATAACTATAGAAGTTTAGCGTGTTTAACAGGTTAATTTATTAGCCACATTCTCAGGTTACGATTCCACATCTTCAATGTGAAGATGATTGACTTCGAATAATAGTCTTATTGTTTATAACAGCACCCTTCCAACTGTTAGTCAATTACATATGTTCTGAGAAGCGACACACGATTTTCGGTCGCACGTGGCGATTGAATTAACACAGACTGACCGAATAAGCAAATGGGTAGGAAAACGAAACAGGTTGAGGAGAAAATGTTACATATATCGAGAAGTCATCAAAAATGATTTTCGACAGATGTGGATATCTTTTCGCCAACTTAAAAAAAATCCAGCGCGAGCACTTGTCAGCGGGGGGGGGGGGGGGGGGGGGGGCGCAGCAAATAGTTCGCTTACACACTGAAACGAACAACCATGTAGAAAAAAACTACAGAAGTGATTAATATGTGACCTATAAAATCTAATCTAAAGTTGTTTAAAACTCATGTGAATATTCTTTCAAATAATCATCAAATGCCTCAATTCAGGACATTCTTTTATCGTGCTAGCACTTACCGCAAACATGTAACATAGAACTTTAATTATAATTTGATTTGATTTTTAAACTACCTTGTACGCTATCGTATAATTAAATCAATGCTTAATCAACTGTACAAGTAAAATAAATTTATCTTTTCATCTTAAACCTATATAATAGTTGAAAACATAATAAAATGCAGTTTTGTCCGTGCAGTATATGATCCAAGAACGCGTGTCACTTGTCCACTCGCGCTGGATCTCCTCGGCCATGTGCGAGGGATGATCATCATTTAATATTTGTGTGTGTTTTTTTTTTGGGGGGGGGGGGTTAAATTTTTTTAGATATACAAACTAACCATTAATTTATTTCTGACTATGTTTCCGATTAGTAATATCGTTCATTAATATTCGCTTACACTCAAATTTTTAAGTAAATAAATACAAGATGGACAAACTTTTATAACATAATTTTAAAACAGTTCTTGTATTTACGGCTATATCAACTCAAACACGTTCATATTCATCTAAGTGTGCGTCGCAGTGTGCGAAACTTGTGTATGAGATAACCGATATCCGCTAGGTAGTGCAGCCGTGGCCGATCTTCTCGGCCGTGAACGAAGAATATATTACGTAAAGGTACAACGCACAGACACGCACAGCTCAGAACCCAGAAAGATTTGAAAAGTTTGCAGTATAATGACCATATTCTATCAAATAGAAGTTCTTTATTTTAAACTTGAAACCCACAATTGATATATGTCTGATATTGCTTTAGATTGAGAATGACATTGCTTTTATTAATTAACTGAACGATTTCTTAATTGACACCTAATCGTTTAGTCCATAAACTTTTATGTGTAATCAAAACTAAAACAATTCTTGAGTTTGCAGCTAAATAAACTCATATTTGAGAGACGCAACTCTCGTGTAGTAGATAACCGCTGACCGCTAGGTAGCCCAGCCGCGGCCATGGTGACCGATTTTCTCGGCCGCGGGCGAAGGAGAGTTTCGTTAACTTGGCCAAATTGCCGCGAGAACTGGTCAACATGTATTACTATTTACCCTCATATTATGCAATACCTGAACACAAAAACAGTTTTATGAGATCAATAAAGTCACAAACAACATTTTTTGCAGCGACGCCCATATCGAAAAATTTGCCGTTTTAGAGTTATGAGGCAAAGACTTTGAAGGAATCTAGACCCCTCATTTTAGGGGCTAGCCCCTTTTTTATGGTATTAAATGAAAGCTCTTAATATTCTGCACAACTTTTGTTCTATATGTGACTAGAAAAAATTTACAACTAAAAAGTTATTAAGCAAATATATAAGCAAAATTTAACATTTTTTGAAACATAAATTTCGATGTAATTTTTTAAGAGGTAAACGTGGGTTAATCAAACATGTAAAACTAGGAGGACAACGTTCAAGATGTCTACATTAAAGATTTGTAAATTAAAACTACTTGCTACGGATCAACTCAGAGCCTTTGCAGGTACACGAGACCCACTAAAAAATATTCAAAGGGGAATAACTCAAAACCGGAAGTAGCGATTTCACAATATTTTGTGCTATAGTAAGCTATTGTCATTTCCAAAAAACCCTGAAAATTTGAATAAAATCTAATGACAAACAAGCGAGATATTACAGTTTACAGAAACGTCTAGAAGAAAAAGAAGAAGAACTAGAGCAAAGCTCGTTGCAAAGCAACGAGTGGGTCTTCCGATAATGTCGAAGGTAAAGCTAAAACTGTCTCTAAGAAGCAGAGTTCTTAAACCAATAATCATAAGTAAATAAAACAAAAAGAAAAAAAAATCGAATTATTTTTGGTACGAGTTCACAAAATCAAAATGACTCTAGGTACGAATTAGCAATAACATTATCAATTTCAAGAACGACTTAGCAAATACAAATCCGAATGTGTTTAAATACGATTTAACAATTATCGATATATTTTAGGTACGAGTTAATTAAACTATGAACATAACATTCTTTTCTTTACCAAGAATGTGGAATCAAAATTTCCAGAAAAGTCAATTTTCAAACACCTATATCTTTGTAATGCATCGGCCGATTTTAAAACGGATTTTAGTTTTACATTAAACTTAATAAGCTTTTATTTTTGCTTTTATGATTAAAAACAAATTATCGCTCTAAAAAAGGTTACTATAAAAAGACTTTGTAGCATAGCCCTCCTGGCCCCTAATTTGAAGGGTCAGCCCCTTTTTCTTGATATCAAATTAAAGGTCTCGCAAATATAAACATATTTTATGCAACAAGTGTTTACGAATTATTAACCGTTATAGAGATATCGGAACAACTGTGTTTTAGGGGCCGACCCTTCAACTCCTTACTGGGACCACCAACGAAAAATGTATAGGTATCACATTGTTCACAACATTATTTTTAGCAACTTTTGTTATACATTGTTTTTCAAAATATTTCTCCTTTTCAAGATAATATTGATCAAAGTTTTGGACTTCTGGCCCCTTCAAACCCCTAATTATGTAACATATGACTTTAGTATGGTCCAGAATAGATGAACAGCTGTACAATGAACATTTTTGCTTCTATAAATAATAACAAATTATTTTTCAGTAAAGAGTTATTATATAAAGATTTTAGAGCGCTCTTGGCCCCTAATTTGAGGGGCTGGTCCCTTTTTCTTAATATTAAATAAAAGATCTTATTAATATAAACATATTTTGTTTAATAAGTGTTCAGAAATTGTTGACCGATTTGGAGATATCTTGACAACAGTGTTTTAGGGGCCGACCCTTAAACTCCTTACTGGGGCCACAAACCATAAATTTTAAGGTACCATGTTCTAAAGAACATTATTTTAAACAACTTTTGTTCAACATTGCCTTTCAAAATATTTCTCCTTTTTAAGATATTAATGATCAAAGTGTTGGTCTTCTGGCCCCTTGAAACCCCTAATTACGTAACAAATGTTTAAAATAAGGTACTGTGTAGATAAACAGCTGTACAATGAACATTTTTGCTTCTATAATTAATGACAAATTATTGCTCAGTTAAGAGTTAAAATTAAAAGACTTCAGAGCCCTCCTGGCCCCTAATGAAAGGGGCCAGCCCCTTTTTATTAAAACAAAACAAAAGCTCGTGTAAATCTTAACAACTTTTGCATTACATGTTTTAACAAATTATCAACAGGTTAAAAGATATTTTGCAAAACGTGTTAAAACTTTGCCAAAAATTTTGGTGCCAATTTTTGACCTCGGGCGAGCTTCGGCGCCGTGCGCATTTTCCACAATGTCAAATACAAAGGATCATCTACAGACATTCATCTACATATTCCTGAAAGTTTCACTTTTCTATACCCTTTAGTTTCGGAGGAGTTACGTGGACAAAATGGTCCTTAAAAATTCACAAAATCCACAAAATCTCAAACCGGAAGTGACGTCATCAGCTCAAAATTTTACATTCGCAAGCACGTTTTATGTTCTATCAGTCCTGTAAATTTGGTGAAAATCGACCAAATAGTTTTTGAGTTATAGCTCTCGAAAAATGTCAGAGGAAAAATGTAGAATAATAATAAAAAGAAACCGTAGAATAACAAGAGGGTCTTCTGTTGGAAACGGAAGACCCTAAAAATAATAATGAAGAATTTCCAACAGAATCAGTACAAGGTCTTCCGTTGGAAACGGAAGACCTTAATAATAAAAAGAAACAATAGAATAACAAGAGGGTCTTCCGTTGGAAACGGAAGACCCTAAAAAAGAAACCGTAGAAAAACAAAAGGGTCTTCCGTTGGAAACGGAAGACCCTAATAAATAAAAACCCTCGCTGTGTGAAATTGAAAAGTCTGGTGACTATTTATAGGAATGTTCACGTAAACTTTTGAACAAGATTCAGGCTGTAAAGCGCAACGGTCATACATTACGTAACAGGCAATGCAGAGTCCGCGTAGCTCATTCGTTAGAGTAATGCACATTGAATTCCATAGATAAATGCTTGTATTTATACTGAAATAGTTTTTTTAATGTTACAACGTTATACAATGTTCTAATATATGCATTTATTTAGTAATAATTTAGAGTGTAATATTAAGAATTTAATATTGAAAGCTTAATATAAAAGCCACCCTCTCCGAGTCCCACAATCGAAAAGTAATGTTACCTGCGTATCTTTGATCTTTGACCTTTAGCCTTGAATTACAACCTAGTACCTTTTTTAAACACTGTACAATACACCAGACCAATTCATTAATTTTTAACAGTTGTGAATGTCTTGTCATTTGAGTTACGATTGGCGTGCTTGACTTATATGTAGAAACAAAATCTACTTCTCGAGCCGTTAACTCAATCCAAATGAAAATGTGTATAAATGTACCTCGGACACTATTCTTATTGTTTGGTAAATACGGAGCTGATCGGACATTGTGAGAGAAAGTCCTGAGATCATAGGGCACGCATCACCTGTATTGGGAATTAAATTTTTCACAGTATACACGGGATGTAAGCAGCCGTGAAATATTTCTGGTACATGTACATGTATATTTCTTGTTTTACGTTTAGTCTGTATCTGAATTATCTGAATGTTAGAACTGAGAAAATTTCTGTCATCGATTTACATGTTAAATACTGATTTCGGAAATCCTACATTCATCTGAATTTATTAATTGTGCAGAAATAAAACGTTATTTAAACAAAGAGAAATCATCACGGCAAACAATTTTTAACGCTGAAATACATGTGTAAAACGTTAGCGCTTCCAAGCTAATTTTATATAATAACTTATTTAATTCTTGTTTAAATAACCCCAACTTCATTTTAAAATATGATATCCAAGTTGCACTTGTAATTTTGCGTCTGATGACATCTTTTTCGAATTGATTGGATGAAATTTGATTTTTTTTTTTTTAAATATTAAAACTCATTTTGATCGTTTTAAAATTACCTTAGAACGATCTAAGAACATAATATTGTTAATTGGGATCGTATCAATGTCGTTATAATATTACTTCGTCAGGTTTTTGTGAAATGTGAGTGTAAAAAGCTTACTTTTTAACATGCACCTGTTTTTCTTTAGCATGCTAACGAAAAGTCATTGTGTGTACAACTGACATAAATTCACCACAGACAGTTTATTATTGTATTCGAGATGTTTTAATGCATTTGGAAAAGTTTCATAACAGTATGCATGCTTTTCTTAAAGTTTTTACGCATGGACGATAAGACATTTCTGTTAAGTTCCGCAAGCATTAACTGCGTTTCTGAGCTCTGTGTATTTGCCATTACGTAAGCGATCCCTCGCTCGCGGCCGAGGAAATCGATTCCCACGGTCGGTGCTGGACAGGGTTATCTGATACACAATATTCGTGTAAACTTTGATAATTATAAATGTTTATATTCCCAATCTTAAGCATCGTCAGACAAAAGATTAATGGTGGATTAGTAACTCTAATTAGTTATAAAAGGAATTTAAAATAATGTTTGAGATCAACACAGAAATTGATTAAATTTTTAAATGATGAACATGTCACGGTTTGAAATTTAATCATTCGGACTATTTTAATTATTGTGTAAATTTATTTTTTTCTGATTTTGTGTTTTTTGATAGAAAAACTTTTGCCATATTTCGACATTTGTTTTAAAAACGTTCTAAATTTCGCGCAGCCTTTATCCCCCCTGAGGCACAGTCAGAGATGGAGAGTTAATCTTTTAAATGATTCTGCGCTTATTGAAATTCTGTTATTAATCCTGTTGGTATATCTGATGAAATGTCATGATTTATACTCAATTGTTGTTTGATAAATGATTTCATTACATTTCTGCATAATATGTTTTTTAAACCTTGATTGTGTTATTCAATAATTGCTTTATATATAATTTCGAATTGTAAATTATGGTCAGTTGGAATCAGACTTTCGGTGCTGATGCATACCAAACTCATGCAAAGATTATAAGAAATCTGAAAGCTAAAGTGCGTGTTGGCTTGTTGGAAGTTTTTTGAGGCTGGTTCCAACAAAAATGGAATAATTTCAGGCTTGGCCCAGTATTAGTCATGTACGGAAGAGTGTGCTCCGTAATATTTGGTTGGAGATTCCTAGTCAGATCCTGAACGACTACAACATTTTAAATAGCGAGTTTCCATAGATTCAGAATTTACAGATGAAGAAGACGATTTAATGTAGATTCTTTTCAACCGAAGTGAAGACGAAGGAAGCTCAGCTTCACTTCATGTTAGCGTCGAGTGTGCGGAAGTGCGAAAACGTGCATCCCAACGTTTTGTTAGAAAATAAATCATGCACGAATCTAGAGCGGGGTCAAGGGGGGGGGGGGTCGACTCTCCCCCCTCCCCCGTGGAAAATGAAAATTTATTAAATTTACAAAGTAACATTTTCGCAATTATGCCTCGAACCCTTTCCCCTGGTAAGCACATATATTCTTTTGAACACCCCCCCCCCCCGGAAAAATGTTCTGGAATCGCGCATGTATATAAGTTTTTACGCAATGGTTTTCACTGTAGGACTTCCAGGACTGCGAGAGAATATAATTATGTAAGGTGGTATGGGTTACATGTAAATGTTAATGTAGATTAAAGTATATTATAATCAGAAGAATTGACGCTGAAATACATGTGTTAAACATAAGCGCTTCCAAGCTAATTTTAAGAGTTACCTTTCGTGGATATTCAACAAATATCGTCACAGAATGCTGATAAAAATGTAAACATAAATTTTCAGAGAAATTTGAGCATGAATTTATTAGACAGAAATATCGAAGCGTTGAAATTTCGTTTCTCTAAATGATAGCGTGATGCCGCTGGAGATGGAGTACATTCTTCAATATGGTTCCTTTCGTTTTAAATTTGGCAAACACTTAGATTCGAGTGTGAGGAACAATCTCATGAATTTTCGCCTAGTTCTACAGAGTTTTACTGGAGCTACAATATTTATTCGGAGGCGTAGTCTAAAACGCGGTCTGGAGTAAAATCGCAGACAAGGTTTCAAACTTTTGAAAAATTCTGACAAACGGTTATAACACTTTGCTAGGTATTATTTTAAATAGAACAGGCATTCTGAGAGTATTGCATAAGCAATACACGTCCCCTACCGGTTTGTATTATTCTATTAAAGCTTCCAAGCACACAACTATTTCAGAGCTATTGTAAAATGTAAACGAGATATCATGCTTTAATCAGAGAAAAAAGAACAGAGGAAATTAAAACTATATGGTTGATATAGAAATTAAATACAAAATAGGTGAAGTAATACTCTTTATTTCATCTCCTGTAATTTCGCCAAGTCTATTCTGTATTCGCTGGTAAAAATTTGTGAAAACAATGCACTGTTATGCACAATATCATTTCTCACCGTCTTCTGTACCCCGAATCAAACCAAACAGTTAAACAGTCCAACCCGACAACGAACCCGATTGTAATAATACAAAAAAAAACCCTGCCGATTAAATTTACAACACAATGTTTAACATTTTTTTACAGAATTTATTTTTTTGTTAGATATGATAAAAGGAATGGTACAAGTAACGCACGATATTATTACTGACTACATACTGGCCTCGTTTATTCAATACACTCTGAACCCGATAACGAACCCGAACATTAAACAATTGGAATATAAAAAATTAATTTTCTCGAAAATATGTCAATCAGACGCTACAAAAGTGTCAACGTGATCTGTAGTTTGACATTTTGAAGCTGTTCAGCAAGTTTCATATTATTCCTCAAATGCACAAAGAAAAAAAGTGTGGAAAACTGAAGTGGGACAGACAGACGGACTGACGGACGGACAGACGGATGGACGGACAGACGGACTGACGGACGCAGAGGAAAGCTATAGTCCCCTCCGGTGAAACCGGTAGGGGACTAAAAATACAATTTCCAGTCCAAATATCGAGGGTCATTTTCATATTAGAAATCAATTCTTGTACAAAAGAAGGGATAAATTTGGGGGGTGCTAATTGTACATATAACTGAATTTGATATATATGTTGCATATACTTATAGTACACCAGTTCTTAGAGGTCAAAGGTCAAGGTCAAACCTAAAAATAGGGAGAAAGGGGGTCGAAAGAGCTAATTGTACGTATAAATGAATATGATATATATCATGCAGATACTTATAACACATCAGTTCTAAGAGGTCAAGATCAAACGACCAAGGTCAAGGTCTAAGGGCACACATAAAAAAGGGGGAGGGTTTATTTCGAATGTGTTTGTGAAATCAATGAAATTCAAAGGATAATTACTGCTAGAAGCGAGAGTCCGGGAAGCTCAGTCGTTAAATCATGGAAAAGTACCCAAGCGACCCGGGATCAAGCCCCGAGTGCCCAATTTTATATCCGTATTTTTTTGTGTAAATTAACAATTTCATCCTAAAAATCGTCTTATCTACTCAAAAATCGGACGGAAGACCCACTCGTTGCTCGCAACGAGATCGAATCTAGTTATTATTCTTTTTCTTTATTTTTCTGACTTATTTAAAGCTTAATATCTCCAAAAGTTTTCAACGGATTTACATGAAACTTTCAGGGATTATGTAGCATCATCGTCCCTCAAAGATGTTAAATTTTTAACTACAACGTCATTTCTGTTTTTACGTTACGTCAATTTTTAAATTTTAAAAAAGTGATTTTGTCCAGGGCGTTTTTCAAAAATGCTTGAAGATAGAGACTTGAAATTTTTCTATGTTGAAGCATTGATCGTTTTTATTTGGACATAAGGCTGGAATAAGGTTTCCGTCACTTCCGGTCCAAACCGGAAGTGTTTAAAATTTTTCGAATTTTCGAATTTTTCGTTTTAATTTCAAATGTTTATGCTGTTTGTAGAGTCGGTCATGCTGAACACGAAACTGAAATCTGTTTGAAAATCGGACGGTGCATTACAGAGATATCGGGGTTTAAAAATTGATTTTTCCGGAAATTTTCTTTCCACGTCCTTGGTTTAAAAAATAGCGTAATGTTCAAAGTAAAATTAACTCGTACCAAAAATAATTGCAAAGTCGTACTTGAACACATTCGGATTTTTTTTTATCAGTCGTTCTTAAAATCGGAAAGGTTTTTGTTAAGTCATACTTAAATCATTCCGATTGTTAAGTCGTACCAAGAATAATTGAAAACCAAAAATAATTGTTAAGTCGTACTTAAACACATTCGGATTTTTTTGGTTAAGTCGTTCTTAAAATCAAAAAGGTTTTTGTTAATTCGTACTTAAAATCATTCGGGTTTTGTAAGGTCGTACCAGGAATAATTCGATTTTTTCTCCTCATCTTTTTAATTTAGTTACTTTTGTTATTGGTTTAAGAGCTCTGCTTTTTACAGGATCTTCCAGCTTTACTTCCGACATTAACGGAAGACCCTCTCGTTCCTTTGCAACGAGCTTTGCTCAAGTTATTATTATTATTATTTTCCACAAATTTTGTGCACGCGATATCTCGAAAACTATTTGGCCGATTTCGACCATTTTTTCACAGATGATTGCCAGTGGTCATAATTCTAAAAGTTGAAATTTTGAAATCGTCACTTCCGGTTCCGATGTACGGCCGATTTTGTCAGTTTTTACGACCAATTTTGTGCAGACATAAATTCAGAGACTATCAGAGATATAAATATGAAATTTTCAGGATAGGTAGACCATAGTTTGAAGATGCGCATAACGTATTGTTTTGGTGCCAGTGGCGCCATTTCTTTGAGCTCGCCTATGCTCAGATATTTGATACGAATTTTGCATCAAAATTTTCATAGATTTTGATCTGTATCTTTTTATCAGTTAATATTTTGTTAAAACATATATAATAAAAGTGGTAGATCAAATTTTCTTTCATACAAATTCAAAAAAAGGCGCTAGCTCTAATCTCTAATACCTAACTTAAAAAGATACAGATTTTGTAATGCAATATAAAAGCAAAGTTGTTGACCGTAACAATATCTATGAGGAATAATCATAGCTACGCCCATTTATTACGTAATTGGGGATTTTTAGGGGCCAAAGTACTAAAACTCTGACGCAATATATCTAGAGAAGGAGACATATTTTGTTTAGCTTAGTAGAAGAGAACATGCTTGTGTTGATCATTCTAATCGATTCCATCAATCAAAACACCAATGTCTAGCCCATTAAGGATATAGGGGCTGGCCCCTAAAATATTCAATCATTTGTATCTCAAAAATGATCAACAATTTTAGATAGGTGTAAGAACAAAAAAATGTTAGTATTCGTGAGACCTTTCGATTGAATTCAAGAAAAAGGGGCTGGTCCCTTAAATTAAGGGCCAAGACACTCGTAAACTCTAATACAAATAACTTAAAAATGATACAGATTTTGTAATGCGTTATAGAAGCAAAGTTGTTGATCGTTACAATATATATCAAGTAAAATCATTGCCACGCTCATTCATTACGTAATTAGGGATTTTCGGGGCCAACGTACTAAAACTTTGACGCAATATATCTAGAGAAGGAGACATATTTTGTTAAGAGGCTGTCCAAGCAAACAGCAGGCGAATATATAAGAAAACGTTGCACATCAATTTTCACGAATTTTTTGTTTTCCCTCTGAAATAGTTTCTTTGTATTCTCTTTTAACCCACAATAATGATGATTTGCTTGAAACAATAATTTAAGTGGTTATTTGGACGGGAAGATATATATTTCATTCTCTTATATAAATCATTGAAACCATGTACCAAAATGTGAGCTTTAAAATCCAATACATTGTTATTGGTGAGGGTTTGTATTTTTTATAAATGAGAAAAATATTTTGACTTTTTATTGATAAAATAAAATGAGTGGGAAAAGCTTGCGTTGAAAAATTGTAGACAAGTATATTTTGGTAATGTTTGATAATTTCAGTTACCTCCCTTGCCAAATGAATATTTGGAGGCTTAAAAACTTAAGAAAAAAATAAAAACAATAAATTTTCAACTATAAATAATTCATATAAACTCAGCTTAATTGTTTATGATAGACATAATTTTTTTTAAACGCTGAAATATTTTTTTTAAAAATATTCAGTGCGGGTATATTTTCAAAACCAGTGTAAACCAAGATGGCCGCCGCTAACGTCTGTGCACAGCATGCTGCCAGAGTTGATTGTTTTTCGGTGTTTTGGTGATGTTGTCTCGATCTCAAATATCATTGGAAGTTAAATCAGGTCGCCAATAATAGTAAACATCCCGAACCTTTTATTGAAACTGAGATGAATTATTGTTACCAGACGAATTTCAACAAGTCAGCCAACAAATTATGCAGCTATGGGTACATTGATGTACACATCCACTCCTCAAAGAAAAAAGCAAGAGGTGTTCACCTGATGACGACAGAGGAATGTTATTTCTTGACAAATAGGTAGTTCCAGAGGGGTCAGGTAAATAATATGCATTGAGAGAGAGAGAGAGAGAGAGAGAGAGAGAGAGAGAGAGAGAGAGAGAGAGAGAGGGCATTCTTACATTTATATTATTTAATATCAGATGTTTACTTGCACATTTAATTTGTATTAATTGCATTCACATACCATGAATAAATCTTTGTAAAAAGAAAGTACAACAATAATCATAGAGTGTTTCATATGGTTAATATTGGGAAAATATCCTACAAATTTTTTAGATAGGATTATGTTGAGATTTGGAGTACTCTTTTTTTCCTTTGATAGGTCAATTTAGTCTTCAATATTCATCTCTTTAATTTTCGTAATTGAAAAATATTGCTTTGTTAAAATTAAAGAAAAAAAATGTTATGAAATGACGGGTTTTTATAACATACACAGCAGAAAATATGGGGTGGATTTTCTTTGTTAGCACAGCAATATTATTTAATACAGCAGCTATTGACTTGGCAATCGGTCAGAGTACATATCTGACATGTGACAAGAAATGTAAATAAATAATTTCACACAACAGTATGATATTAGTTTTGCTAATGATAAATAGAATATGAAATGGAATCTCTGTATGTGTTCCACAATATTTATTTAATTTTAAGATCTTAACACTTGAAGATACATGAATTTGTTTTATTAAGTGTTTCTCTATTTTATTTTTTTTTAGAGAAGTGCAAATGAAATATTCTTCTGGAAAATACTATCCTTCTATATTTAGACTTGGATAAAACATATAGGAAAAAAAACCTACAAGATTGCTGAAAGAAAAAAAAACAATCAAGTTGCTTGGCATGATGGATCTGGATGACTTTTACAGCATCTAATATCATGGGTAAAAATGATATTCCTGCATATGAAACAGTGAAAGTGTGCCGAATAAGAAAGAAGATCAAGAAGGGGGTTAAGGGATTATGTGAAGCAGTAATTTGAAAGGATATATTTAGATGGCGGAGAAACTACCGTAACTAAATTTGCAAGTCATTATATAAATGGCCACATTCATTTAAATTAACCAATGTTTTCCTAAGAAGTGGTTGAATTTCCAGAAGATATCACTTGGAATTTGTTTTTCTCAATTTAATCATCTGCACATTTTTCTTCAATGAATAAAGGATGCAAACAAGTTGAATGAACTTGTCTTCATGCATCATGCACTATATGTATATGTTATCATTTAGCATTTTAATGCTCAATAAATTGTTAAATTGTTATCTTGCATGAGTTTATTCTCTGTTTATTTATTCCAAATTGCTACTGCACACTTTCTTAGATAACTAATTTAATTTTATGCTATCTTCATCTATTATGGTTGTTTGTCATACTATGAAAGTAACTTATACTAGCCTAGTTAATTTGTATGTTCAGAGATTTCAATATCTTGATTAATATCTAAATATAATTAAATATATTAATTAGTACAACAGTATCCAAAGTTAACATGCAAATACATGTACTGACATCACTTAGCATTAGCAATATTATAAAATAACACTGTCCAAGTAAATTTTCCAAACATAGCATTGCTACATGTAAATGAAATGTATTCTTTCACTCTTATGCACTGCTTATTTATTCATATATGTACCACATGCTTGAAAGTTAGTCAGCTGAGTAATTTAGAAATACATTTTTAAAAAGAGGAAAATACAGTTTAAAAGAGGCACACTGATTCTTATATGACCATGGATTTGATTTGGGAATAGGGTTTAAAGTGGGGGGGGGGGGGTTTCAAAGCATACTGTCCCATGTATATTTTAGCTGCTCATCATACATGGATTATAAAATGGATTAGTATGGGGGATCCAAAATGGGAGGGGGGGGGGGTTGTGATGTCTGATGTTTCTGCTAGATTCATTGTGGACTTAGTCTGACTAAATTATTGTTGTATACCAGTCTGTTTATGTTAATTTTTACCCAAAAGTTAAACACCTGGCTAGAATTTCCAAAAGCTACCCGACTGAAAGTAGAGGTCACATTTCTTAGTTCTCATTCCAAAACAGTTGTATGCATTCATTTTGAAACTCGGGATTGAACAAGTTGCTAATGGCACTAATATAGAGATAATAACGAATTCAAATGTTACTACTAAGAAGGAATGATTTGATATATTTATGTGAATTTGTACATTATGGAATTGTTGTAATTGTTTTGTTTAAAAAAACAACAACAAAAACCCCTCAAATTTAGTAGTACATGTACCAATAATAAATTGGATTTGACCTTTTCGCACAATTTGATAAAAAAAAAACTTCTTTATTTAATAAGCTAATACCGCTTCAATATTATTATCCCACCAAGTTTATTACCAGTTTAAGAAGAACATTTTGGTTAATACTTATTGAAAACACACAAATACATTGAATTTAAAAAATGCATTCAGTTTTACAGTGCATTAATTATTATTCCTTAATCAGTGATTAGCACATTTTGAATCCTTATTCTCAAATTTATGTACTTCATGAAATACTGAAAACCCTTAAAATAATTTGAATGTATATTAGACCATCCAAATAGTGAAATGTTCAGCTAATTTTCTTCAGTTGTGAATAGTTTTAGCAGACTTAAACTCAGTTTTCAACATTTTTGTCAAAATGACCTTTTTGCACTTAAAATTTTGAAAAATGTTGGTTTTTGATGAGTGATCATTATTTCTTTCATCATAAAGCATTTCCTATTATAAAGATATAAGAATGTATAAAATTTTAGTCAATATTTGTTACAATAACTCTGTCATTCACTGTCTTTTAACAATAATAATAACACGTTATGCATGGAAAAACTTCATTTTCAATGTTAAAAATGGGTAATTTTGTGCAACGGCTTCTATGAGACCGATGCTGTTCCCACTGAATTTATTTTTGTTTCTCAAAATTTCATTTCTCAGGTTTATAAAGATGCCTCATTTTTTCCTTTCATGAAAATGTATT
Organism: Magallana gigas; assembly: GCF_902806645.1. Classification (NCBI taxonomy): domain Eukaryota; kingdom Metazoa; phylum Mollusca; class Bivalvia; order Ostreida; family Ostreidae; genus Magallana; species Magallana gigas. Next base: position 11,513,781 of record NC_047568.1, on the reverse strand, counting down.
GGATTTTATTGAAATTTCAAATTAACATTAAAATACCAGAATTTTTGTTTACAAAATATGCATCAACTTTGATAAGGCATATATTTTTGTTTGAAATATATTTATACTTTAAAAGCAGTCTAAGTTAAAGAGTTAAGTGTGTTTAAACTAAATAATATAATTTTTAAAAAGGTTTAATAGAATTAAGTAGTTTTATAACTGATCAAACTTCACAATATTTTTACAACTTCTGTGACCTTTTTGCACTAAACATGTTCCAAATTCAAAAATAGACATTTTTCTGCCTAGTTATGCATACAATGAACTTTTTCTTTCACATGTATTAGAATCATATTAAAATAAAGTGATATACAAAAATTTATTGAAATCCAAGACATAGCATGTGCAAAGCCCTGCCTGAATTCTGCTTGGACAGCCTCTTAAGCTTTGTAGAAAAAAAAATGTTTGCATTGATGATTCTAATCGATTCCATCAATCAAAACACCAATGTCTGTCCCCATTAAGGATCTAGAGGGCTGACCCCTAAAATATTCAATCATTTGTATCTCAAAAATGAACAACAATTTTAGATAGGTGTAAGAACAAAAAATGTTAGTATTTGTGAGACCTTTTAAATGAACTCAAGAAAAAGGGGCTGGCCCCCTTTTTTAGGGGCCAAGATACTCGTAAAGTCTTTTACATATACCGTAAAAATGATAAAGAGTTTGTTCAATTCATTATAGAAGCAAAGCTGTTTATCGTAACAAAATCAGTGTGTGAAACTCATTGCAACACTACGAAAGCCGAGAAGGATCATTCGAGATTCGAGATTCGAAATACGAGATTCGAAATACGAGATTCGAGATTCGAAATTCGAGATTCAATATCTAAATTAACCAATCAAATCAAGGATCTGAAAATATGTATCCCAGCGACACCAAACTGTTCTAAATAAAAATCATACGTACATGCTCTTATATACAAATAAATGCTATGTTCACTTCTCCCACCCTAACTAAATAATTATTTGTATTTACTTTTACACAGAATATCTAAGTAGACTAGTAATAATGCAGTGTGCTTCGCGGATCTAAGTGATTTTGTTTGCCCTGGTACATTTCCACCTGATGCGTTTGAACCCTAAGGTATTTCACCACCAGTAATAGTTTAAAACCCGGGTTTATTCACCCTTTTTCTGTAAAAATGCGGTTATGGCAGAGAACTTTATAAGCGTAGCTAATTTTTTCTGTAGGGGGTCCTAGGCCAATTTTAAAAAATTTTACTACGTAAATTTAATAAGCTCCAATTTTCCCGAGGAGGGGGTCCAGATCCCCTGACCCCCTCCTTTCTAGATCCCCGCATGAAGATTAGTACATGTATCTAAATAATCTAAATATAAATAATCTGTCCTGTTTCACTAATAAATAAAAGCATTACTTATCGTTTTTATGTATGCATACAGTGATACACTAGTACTATGATTATAAACAAATCATTGAGATATTATCACATCATACGGAATTATTAATAAATACATTTTTTTTTCCTTTTCCTCAGTAAACAACTTATCATGAGTCTTACTTTTGGAATTGTTTTCAATATAGAAGGATACCTACTCTCTACAATTAAAGGTAGGGATGATAGGGTGCCAATTTGTTCACATTGCCGATTTCTTGTGCAGAGAACAGTAAACCTTTTATTTGATTGTGCATGAATATTTCAAAATTAATTGTTGTACATATATTTTGTTATAATTCATTCATTGATATATCAACAAGAAAGAATAAAAGCATATGTTTCACAGCCAAGTTAAGTTTCTCTGTAGTTTCCTACCCCCCTACCCCTCACCGCACCAAAATTGACAATAATTACATATAAGTCATACAAATGTTTACTTTTTTTGTAAGTAAATCTCTAAAGATGTAAATAAGCACTGCAAACAAAGATGTGTGTATTTAATATACTACTACATTACACTTAACCAGATAAAATGTAATCAGGATGAAGCTACAAGGGGTGAGTGGTGCAAATTTACCAATTTGTCGCCATACACACAGAACACCAAATAAAGAAACTGTGAGTGGTGTGTGGAATGCGTAAAAGATGGCGGCAAATTATCTCAAATAATCAGTGCAAAAACCCACAAATAGGCTGTTATTTGTTACATATCCTGCAAAAACATTGATAAAAAATGTTATCGTCCCATAACATAGCCGATTAAGTTAATGTGTTAATATGGTCAACGTACATGTAATTCTAATATACAAGAAGGCGGACGTATCAGGCGGGGATCCAGAAAATTAAATTTCAAAAATGATCGGTTGAATTACATTAAATGCTTTGAAAATTGTTTTAAACTATCGTACAAAATGCGTGATAGAAGCTATGTACAGTGTAATTGGAAACTTTCATTTTATATCAATATGTAGTATTACTTATTATAACAAATGAGAGTATAGCACAACTGCCACAAGCAATACATGTCCTTTACCGGCACCACCTCCCTCCCCATAAAAAATGAAACAATTGTCGTTTTATTTGCTAAAATGTGTGTGGTTCAAGATTTTTCTAAAGGACATACCCGATTAGAATTGAAAAAAAAGAGTCGTACGTTTAAAACTAATTTTGTCAAAACTTTTAGATTCATGAGTGCTAATACCTGTGTTGAATGAATGGTACAGTAGGATATGCGCAAAAAAGTCCCGTCTACTCTTTCCTACCCTATAATTATTGGAATATTAAATTCGATTATAAGAGTCAAATTAAAAATCAAGTACGGATATGTACCTGTTTATCAAAAGTAAAACTACTCATAATTTATCTACAGTGCATCGTTATGGAGCCACACAGAAAGTTTTATATTAATTTGCCGAGCCAAATAAAAAAACCTGGAAAACGAAGAGAAAACAAAGTGGGGACAGAATTACTGACAAATTAATTAGGACTATATAGCCCCCCCCCTTGAAATGTATATACTGAAAACAGATTATTGGCGTATAACATCCGCACACAATTCAAAGAAAATTTCATGTTTTTTTTATCATTTTCGCTAGCTAATGTAAGACATCACAAATACCCCAAGCCCCCTCACGGAAAAGGAAATGCTAGGTGATGAGAGAGAGAGAGAGAGAGAGAGAGAGAGAGAGAGAGAGAGAGAGAGAGAGAGAGAGTCGATGTAAATCACAGGTGCGCTAACACCGTTAAAATTAAAGCTTGCTAGTTGGTCTACCCTACCCTAGCTACCTCCTCTCTTTTCTCGTTTTTGAGGCTTAATTATTGTCTATATATGCTTGTAACAAATCAAATCAATTTCAAATTCTAAATCAAACTGAATTTGACACTACAAAACTCTCTGTCTGTCTGTCTGTCTGTCTGTCTGTCTGTCTGTCTCTCTCTCTCTCTCTCTCTCTCTCTCTCTCTCATATCGACAATGGCATTGCCATACCCTACAATACACTATTCTTATCTGGATTTTTGTCTTTGAGGTTGTAAATCATTATATCTTCTATGGTTTAAAACTTTATCATAACCTATATTTTGACATGTCGATTATTTTTTTGAGTTTCGTTTCATAGCTAAAACATTTAGATTAAACAGATCTTTCTTCGCGAGCCGATTTTTACACAGTTGGGGCGAATACACTTCGGGTTAAAATTGTTCGGGGGGAAATACATACAGGGCAAACAAAACCACTTAGATTCGCAAAGCCAACAGTGTTATTTCTAATTTAATTGTTTATACTGTGTGGGGTTATTCATCAATGTTAATTTAACCATTTTATAACTACTATATAAGAGCTATTAAGACATTTATTTGTAGGAAAGAGCATGTACGAATGATCTTTATTTAGAACAGTTTGATGTTGCTAGGATACAGGTTTCAGATCCATGATTTGATTGGTTAATATAGATATTGAATCTCGAATTTCGAATCTCGAATCTCGTATTTCGAATCTCGTATTTCGAATCTCGAATCTCGAATGATCCTTCTCGGCTTTCGTACAACACCCATGACGTAATTAAGAATTTAGGGGACTAAAATCTTAAATCTTTAATGTGCTGTATATGAAAAAGCAAACACTTTGTTAAGCATTTTAAAGGATATTGACAATCGTATACATTATCTGAAAGGAAGGGTTAAGGAGAATTTCTGAAATTTCATGGAGTTTTTAATCATATCGTTTAGAAATTAAACGGAAGACCTACTCGTTACTTGTAACGAGATCGTTTCTAGTTTTGAAACCAATTGATGACGTAATTAGGGATTTTAGAAGACTAAAATCTTAAACCTTAAATGTGCTTTATGTGTAAAAACAAAACTCTTTGTTAAGCATTTCAAGGGATATTGACAATCGTATGCATTATCTGAGAGGGAGTGGTTGAGGGGGGAATTCTGAAATCTCTTTGATAATTTAATTGTATCGTTTAAAAATTATTAAGATCTTCCGTTTCCAACGGAAGACCTTATTGTTTTCGTACTGTTTCTTATTATTATTTTTTTCCACAAATTTTGTGCACGCGATTTCTCAGAAACTATTCAGCCGATTTTGACCATTTTTTCACAGATGATTGCCAGAGGTCATAATTCTAGACTTTTTTTGAAATTTTGAAATCGTCACTTCCGGTACCGAGTTACGGCGGATTTTCTATCTTTTTACGACCTATTTTGTGCAGAGCTGATCTCAGAAACTATTAAAGATATGAATACGAAATTTTCAGGATAGGTAGTCTATAGTTTGAAGTTGTGCACTTTTATATTGTTTTACGCCAGTGGCACCATTTGATGGAGCTCGCCTAGGCACAAAAATTGGGTACTAATTTTCATTCAAAATTGTCATACGTTTTGATCTGTATCTTTTTATCAGCTGACATTTTGTTAAATAATATATAACAAAAGTGGTAGATAATCAAAAGTTCTTTCCAATAAAATCAAGAAATAGGGGCTGGCCCCTTTAATTAGGGACCAAGAGACTCGTAAAGTCTATTACGAATAACTTAAAAACGATAAATATTTTGTTATGCATTATAGAATCAAAGTTGTTAAACACTACATTATCGGTTTGAAAAAACTCATCGTCAGGCCCATGTTTGACGTAATTAGGGATTTTTATCCAATATTTTAATTCATTTTTTTTGGGGGGGGGTGTTAAATATGAAATTGTATCAATATTTCATGGTATCATTTAAAATAACAAAAAAAAATCGGACGGAAGACCCACTCGTAACGAGGTCGTATCTAGTTAAGGTCTTCCGTTTCCAACGGAAGACCTAATAGTTTTCGTACTGTTTCTTATTATTAAGGTCTTCCGTTTCCAACGGAAGACCTTATTGTTTTCGTACTGTTTATTATTATATTTTTTATCCAAATTTTGTGCACGCGATTTCTCGAAAACTACTCAACCGATCTTAACAATTTTTTCAACGATGATGGAACATTATCTGAATTTTTTATGTTTTTGAATTTTTTGTCGTCGTCACTTCCGGTCCGGATTTACGGTCGATTTTGTAATTTTTTACGACCAATTTTGTGCAGAGCTGATCTCAGAAACTATAAGAGATATGACTTTGAAATTTTCAGGATAGGTAGAGCATGGTTTGAAGTTGTGCACCATTTAGTTGTTTTGCGCCAGTGACGCTATTCCTTAAAGCTCGCTTCGGCACGAAAATGGGGTACATATTTCGAATTAAAATGTTCATATGTTTTGATCAGTATCTTTTTATCAGTTGATATTTTGTTAAGACATATAGAACAAAATAGTAGAGAATGAAAAGTTCTATCCAATAAAATCAAGAAAAAGGGGCTGGCCCCTTAAATTAGGGACCAAGAGACTGCACGCGATTTCTCGAAAACTATTCGACCGATTTCAACCATTTTTTCACAGAAGATGAGACTTGAGATAAACTTCCTACATTTTTGAGATTCTTTCTGTCGTCACTTCCGGTACCGATTTCTCGGCCATTTTGCACATTTTTACGACCTTTTTTGTGCAGAGTTGATCTCAGAAACTATTAGAGATATGACTATGACATTTTCAGGATATGTAGTCTATAGTTTGAAGTTGTGGACTATTATGTTGTTTTACGCAAGTGGCGCTATTTCTTGGAGCTCGCCTAGGCACGAAAATTGGGTACTAATTTTTATTCAAAATTTTCATACGTTTTGATCTGTATCTTTTTATCAGTTGATATTTTGGTAAAATATATAGAACAAAAGTGGTAGATAACTATAAGTTCTTTCCAACGAAATCAAGAAAAAGGGGCTGGCCCCTTTTGTTAGGGGCCAAGAGACTCGTAAACTCTATTACAAATAACTTAAACAAGATAAATATATTGTAATCCATTATAGAAGCAAAGTTGTTGATAATACCAATATCTATAAGAAAAGATCATTGCCATGCCCCTGTATTACGTAAAAAGGGATTTTAAGGGGCCAAAGCACTTAAACTTTGACGCAATATATCTAGAGAAATAGACATATTTTGTTAGACAGCATAGAGAAGAAAATGTTTGCATTATTGATTTAAATCGATTCCACTTATCAAAACACCAATGTCTGTCCCCATTAGGGATCTACAGGGCTGGCCCCTAAAATATTCAAACATTTGTATCTCAAAAATGAACAACAATTTAAGATGGGTGCAAGAGCAAACAATGTTTGTATTCTTAAGACCTTTTCAGAGAAATCAAGAAAAAGGGGCTTGCCCCTTTAATTAGGGGCCAAGAGACTCGTAAATTCTATTACAAATAATTAAAAAACGATAAAGATACAGTTATTAATTATAGAAGCAAAGTTGTTGATAATACCAATATCTATCAGAAAAAATCAGGGCCACGCCCCTTTATTACGCAAAAAGGGATTTTTAGGGGCTAAAGTACATAAACTTTGACGCAATATATCTAGAAAAGGAGACATATTTTGTTAGACATCATAGAGAAGAAAATGTTTGCATTTATGATTTAAAATGATTTTAAACTCGTAAAGTCTCTTACAAATACCTTAAAAACGATCAAGATTTTGAAAAGCATTATAGAAGTAAAGTTGTTGATCGTTATAATATTATTTTGTAAAACCCATTGCCACACCCACTGATGACGTCATTAGGGATATTAGGGGACTAAAATCTTAAATCTTTAATGTGCTGTATGTGATAAAGCAAAACTCTTTGTTAAGCATTTGAAAGGATATTGTCAATCGTATACATTATCTGAAAGGGAGGGGTTGAGTGGACATTCTGAAATTTCTTTGATATTTAAATGGTATCGTTTTAAAAATTGAACGGAAGACCTACTCGTTACTCGTAACGAGATCGTATCTAGTTATTATTATTTTTTCCAAATTTTGTGCACGCGATTTCTCGAAAACTATTCGGCCGATTTCAGCCATTTTTTCACAGATGATGAGTCATGATCGGAACTTTATGTTTTTGAATTTGTTTTTGTCATCACTTCCGGTACCGATTTATCGGCCATTTTGTAGTTTTTTACGACCTATTTTGTGCAGAGTTGATCTCAGAAACTATCAGAGATATGACTATTAAAATTTCAGGATAGGTAGTCTATAGTCTGAAGTTGTGCACTATTATTTTGTTTTACGCCAGTGGCACCATTTCTTGGAGCTCGCCTGGGCACGAAAATTGGGTACAGACCCTGAAACGTGCTACTACACCAGTTGCACGGTTCGGTTTGTTACGCTTTATGAACGGTATGGTTCGCTTTGTGAACGGTACGGTTCGTTTTGTGAACGGTACGTTTCGTTTTGTGAACGGTACGGTTCGTTTTAGAGGTGTAGTACCACGTTTCAGGATCTGTACGAATTTTTATCCAAAATTTTCATACGTTTTGATCTGTATCTTTTTATCAGTTGATATTTTGTTAAGACATATATAACAAAAGTGGTAGAGAATCATAAGTTCTATTCAACGAAATCAAGAAAAAGGGGCTGGTCCCTTAAATTAGGGGCCAATTCACTCGTAAACTCTATTACAGATAACTTAAAAACGATACAGATTTAGTAATGCATTATAGAAGCAAAGTTGTTGATCGTAACAATATCTATCAGAAAAAACCATTGCCACGCCCCTTTATTACGTAATAAAGGATTTTTAGGGGCCAAAGTACTTAAACTTTGACGCAATATATCTAGAGAAGGAAAAATATTTTGTTAAGCATTGTAGAAGAGAAAATGTTTGCATTGATGATTCTAATCAATTCCATTTATCAAAACACCAATGTCTGTCCCCATTAGGGATCTAGAGGGCTGGCCCCTAAAATATTCAATCATTTTTTTTTCAAAAATGATCTAGAATTCTAGATAAGTGTAAGAACAAAAATGTTAGTATTCGTAAGACCTTTCGAATGAACTTAAGAAAAAGGGGCTGGCCCCTTTATTTAGGAACCAAGGCTCTCGTAAACTCTATTACAAATAACTTAAAAATTATAAAGATATTGTTATGCATTATAGAAGCAAAGTTTTAGATATTACCAATATCTGTTAGAAAAAATCATTGCCACGCCCATTTATTACGTAATCAGCGATTTTAAGGGGCCAAAGTACTTAAACTTTGACGCAATATATCTAGAGAAGGAGACATAGTTTGTTAAGCATTGTAGAAAAGAAAATGTCTGTATTGATGATTCTAATCAATTCCAATAATCAAAACACCAATGTCTGTTCCCATTAAGGATCTAAAGGGCCGGCCCCTAAAATATTCAATCATTTGTATCTCAAAAATGATCAACAATTCTAGATAAGTATAACTACAAAAAATGTTAGTATTTGTGAGACCTTTCAAATGAACTCAAGAAAAAAGGGCTGGCCCCTTAAATTAGGGGCCAATACACCCGTAAACTCTATTACACATGCCTTAAAAACTATCAAGATTTTGTAATGTATTATAGAAACAAAGTTGTTGATCGTAACAATATCAGTTGGTAAAACTCATTTCAACACCCATTGATGACGTAATAAGGGATTTTAGGGTACTAAAATCTTAAATCTTTAATGTGCTGTATGTGAAAACCAAAACTCTTTGTTAAGCATTTTAAAGAATATTGACAATCGTATACATTATTTGAAATGGAGTGGCTGAAGGGACTTCTGAAATTTCATTGTTATTTTAATCGTATCGTTTAAAAATTGAACGGAAGACCTACTCGTTACTCGTAACGAGATCGTATCTAGTTTATTATTTTTCCCCCAAATTTTGTGCACGCGATTTCTCAGAAACTATTGGACTAATTTCAACTATTTTTTCACAGGTGATGGGACGTGATATGAATTTTATATGATTATAAAATTTTTGTTGTCGTCACTTCCGGTACCGATTTATCGGCCATTTTGTACATTTTTACGACCTATTTTGTGCAGAGTTGATCTCAGAAACTATCAGAGATATGACTATGAAACTTTCAGGATAGGTAGTCTATAGTTTGAAGTTGTGCACTATTATGTTGCTTTACGCCAGTGGCGCCATTTCACGGAGCTCGCCTGGGCAAGAAAATTGGGTACGAATTTTGAATCAACTTTTTCAAACGTTTTGATCTGTATCTTTTTATCAGTTGATATTTTGTTTAGACATATAGGAGAAAAGTGGTAGAGAATTAAAAGTTCTTTCCAACGAAATCAACAAAAAGGAGCTGACCCTTTTTTTAAGGGTCCAACAAACTCGTAAACTCTATTACAGATAACTTAAAAACGATAAAGATTTTGTAATGCATTATAGAAGCAAATTTGTTGATCGTAAAAATATCTATCAGAAAATATTTTTGCCATGCCCATTTATTACGTAATTAGGAATTTTAAGGGGCCAGAGTACTAAAATTTTGATGCAATATATCTACATGTAGAGAAAGAGACATATTTTGTAAGACATTATACAAGAGAAAATGTCTGCATTGATGATTCTTATCGATTCCACTGATCAAAAGACCAATTTCTGTCCCCATTAAGGATCTAGAGGGCTGACCCTTAAAATATTCAATCATTTGTATCTCAAAAATGAACAACAATTTTAAATGGGTGTAAGAACAAAAAATGTATTCGTAAGACCTTTCTAATGAATTCAAGAAAAAGTGGCTGGTCCCTTCAATTAGGGGCCAAGACAGTCGTAAAAATTATTACAGATAACTTAAAAGCAATTAAGATTTTGTAATGCTTTATAGAAGCAAAGTTGTTGATCGTAACAATATTTATCAGGTAAACTCATTGCCATGCCGATTTATTACGTATTTAGTAATTTTTAGGGGCCAAAATACTTCAACTTTGACGCAACATATCTAGCGAAATAGACATATCTTGTTGAGCATTGTAGAAGAGAAAATGTTTGTATTGATGATTCTAATCGATTTCATTAATCAAAACACCAAAGTCTGTCGATGTAGAGGGCTGGCCCCTAAAATATTCAATCATTTGTATCTCAAAAATGAACGACAATTTTTGATGGGTTTAAGAACAAAAAAATGTTTGTATTCGTAAGACCTTTTGAATAAACTTAAGAAAAAAAGGCTGGCCCCTTAAATTAGGGACCAAGAGACTCTTAAAGTCTCTTACACATACCTCAAAAACAAAAGATTTTGTAATGCATTATAGAAGCAAAGTTGTTGATTGTAACAATATCAGTCTGTAAAACCCATTGCCACATCCATTGATGACGTAAGTATGGATTTTAGAGGTTTTTTGTATGTGAAAAGGAAAAACACGTTGTTAAGCATTTTGAAGGATATTGACAATTGTATACATTATCTGAAAGGGAGTGGTTGAGGGGGGAATTCTAAAATTTCATTGATATTTTAACCGTATTGTTTTAAGAATTGAACGGAAGACCTACTCGTAACGAGATCGTATCTAGTTGCAATTTATATTTGCCTTTCCATAAGAATGCTTTGTGCCAAATTTGGTTGAAACTGACCAAGCAGTTTTAAAGAAGAAGTTTAAAATGTAAAAAGTTTACAGACAGGCAGACAGACAGACGGACAGATAGACGGACAGACGGACGACGGACAAAATGTGATCAGAATAGCTCACTTGAGCTTTCAGCTCAGGTGAGCTAAAAACGAAATTGGAAAGTATTTATGTTTATTTATTAATTATATAAGTTAACTGGATATAACTCTATGAGGTGATTACAACTGACTGCATGGAAAACACGAGAAATCGAGAGTTTTATTTAAAAAATCATAAGCAAACAAAAGTTGAATTTCCTGTGTTCTCAATTAGGAAATTGAACAGCCTTTTTGAGATGGTGTTGATAGCGTGTGATTTGGTTTTGGTTTCTTGTGCATTGAAACTGATTTTGTCTTTGTTATAGACGGTTCCCCGTTTTGCATGCAACAAATAAACTGATGTTTTCTTGTTCCGCTAGCAATGATGTACATGTTGTCGTCCTCGTCATAAATGGTTATGGATGCATTTTTCCAATATCCTTCAGCCTCTGTTTGAAGTAAGTCAATGCAAGCCTGAAGAAGACGGCGAAGACCAGGTTTCTCATCAACTCCTTCATGACCAACATAACGCACAATCATCTTCCCCAGATTTCTTTTGTTGATTTCTTCAACATCCATTTCTTCGTCTTGGAACTAACAATATGTATATCTCTATATTGATAGCCTTTTAAACAAACTTATACTAATTTTATTATTCACAGTTTGAAAAAACAGTTTGAAAAGATTCTTTTTATATAAAAACATATATCACTTTTAAATATATTTGATAACTATATCCACTTTGACACTCTGTTTATTTAAGCTATGAAAAAATCACTTACACTGAACGTTTCCCGGTGCTCCTTCATTCTTTCTACCAGAATTTTCAGACAGCTGTCGTTGGGGTTACTCTGAGTTATTGTAAAATAGCTTTAATCTTTATCTATACATGTATGTAATTATATCATTTCAGTTGTAATCATGTCATTCTGTCATTTCAGTTTAGACACATTTTTCATATATATATATATATATATATATATATATATATATATATATATATATATATATATATATATATATAGTTAAATCCAAAAATTTAACTTTTTTATGTATTGTGTATATATTTCATTGAATTACCCTATAGATTACGCGGAAATATCCCTCTACTACGTTAACTTTAACTATGACGTCATTGTATTGTAGACGTCACCAAGTAACGTAATTGTTATTTTAAAAACGTCTGAAAATTGAATGAAAGCGCTAACGTTTTACTCTGTGTTGTCTTTCGTTTTTTAAATTTTCTATATATATATATATATATATATATATATATATATATATATATATATATATATATATATATATATATATATATATATATATATATATATATACCTCCAAAGTCTCTTTTTCAATGAATAATAAAAAAATTTTAAAACACTGTTTCAAAATATTTCGACCGTGTTACCGGTCTTCATCAGTCGGTGTTTATTGTCTATAGCAACACAACGTAGAACATATACTATGACGTCACAATATGAATACAGTCTGGCAAGTGACGTCATACAACAAAACTGCGCCAAAAACATATTAAATATAGGTGAGAGTCTATAGAAAGCACATTGATAGCCGTAATTAGTACATAAACAAGTAATATATGAAAAATGTATAGATAACGGGACATAAAAAAAGGGAATGTCTATACAAACTAGTAATAATGTAGTCTAAAGACAATAATGTTCCCTTTTGTTTATACCAAAAGGCATATAAGTATTTAATTTTTTCTTCCACAAATTTTCTCTAAATTTTCTGTAAGTTTCATCTTTGTACAATTTTTCGATACCTATTACAGAATAATCCTCTCAACTGTGTGTTTGTCAGTATAAAAATGCATTGCTACAGGGTCGTTAGTTTCTCTCCTGATCAGTGACATATATATATATATACTAGTATCAGGCATGGGGTAATGGTTATCGAATAATTACAATCGATTGTAATGATTTCTCTTTTTTTTGAAGTAATTGACAGCAATCTGTAATCGAATAGATTTTTGATTACTTGTAATCTTAATTTAAACAATTACAACTGAAATATCATTTAAGTGTTAATATATTCCATGAATAAAATTGTTTATATTAATTTATTATGACTTTCTACTTTCACTTAAAATATATTAGTTAACATGAGTACATGTACATAATCAGTTGTTAACTTTGTGTTTTACACTGCCTTGCAGATTTTTTTTTATCAATTTCACCTAATGTGTCTTAGAAATAATCACTATATGTACCTAATGATTTACTATGAGAGAGAGACAGAGTGAGAAAGAGAGAGAGAGAGATAGAGATTTTGAGAGATTTTGTGTTTCTTTTGATAGAGATAGAAAAATAGAAAAAGGGTGTTTAAGTGTCACTTACTGTGTTTGTTTTTTTCAGTTAATAAATCCACAATGCAAATAAGGATCTATTATTTTAGAACAATTACAAGCTCTTAAAACAATTACATGTAAGTCAAATCACAAAGGAAGGTTCCACCAAAGTTCTTTACAAATTGCAAAAAATATCTTAATTAAAGAATTTTAATCAAATTCTTATTTTCAAGAAATCAATAACAACAGAATTATTATGGCAGGTAAAGGCACAAGGAAAAGATTTCACCAAAACTCGTAAACATCCAAAATACATCATGTAAATAGGTTCGCTCTTTTGGTTTTGAGTAGTCATTTTGGGTCACCTCTAGTTTGAAAACATATTAATTCTTGTAGTATATTTATATTTTACAATGTCAAATAAACTTTATTGAGTAAGATTGTTTTAAATCAAAGTACTGAAGTACTGACGGGAGTTGATTTTATCGATTATCATATTTATTCAAAATCAACGATATGTGATTTTGCATGGCAAGAAGTATCAGTAATCGAAATATTTCTGAGAAATTGTATGGTTCCAGGCAAGATTGAACTCTTGTCTTGTTCAACCAAACGCTCGGCTGTCTCCGTTTATCTCCGACAAGATTCTGTTTTGTCGGATATTAACGGAGACTGGTTGAACGAGACTACATTGAACTCTAGCGTAGGAATACATACGACTTTGAAAAATATCTAAACTGTTTGTACAATTTAAAATCTTACTATTTTCACGGTATTAATAAATAAGTTTTCTTGAAAAACAATGCGTCAGAATACATAGCATCGAATTTATCGATTATTTTCAAGAACTAAGTTTTGTCAGCGGTATTGATTTGTGCTTAGGTCCAAACACTGTTTCATTTTCGCTTTGCCCGAGTAAGTGCATAGGAGAGTTGATTTAAATCAACTCCCAAAAATTACATCTTTACAGAGTTTAGTAAGGACCTATATTATGTGGCGGAAGGTTTTCAAGAAGAAAATGAACAATTTTCATAACTCTCTAGTTTTAGAGTACTGTTACTTTAGCTTCCTACTTTTCAACGCAGACCAAACTACTAGATAGTTTAGGAATTACGATATATTCATGATGTAAAAAAAAATTAACTTCAATTTTGGGATAAAATTAGCTTATTTCATGCTATATCTCAAATTTTTGAGATGTGACCCCTACTTGTTTTACTTTTAAATGATACATGAAATGAATGTCTATTTGTATGCAACGTTTTGGAAAGATGATATTACTATCGTTTTTTTATTTGCGTTATATATTGATTCCTCCAAAATTTTGTAACATCTTTTGTTGTGTTCATCATGTACTAGCATTTGAAACCACCAGTAAAGGAAGAATTTTTAAACTTTGAGTTAGATTTTACTTTTATAGTCACTGCATTTGTTCAACTTCATAATGTATTAAAATCATAACTAAATAATAGTTCAAACTATAAATATTTGTTTGATTTCTTCAAAATATCAATTTCCATGTCAAATTTTAACAAAAATTTTAGAAAAATTATCATTTCTGTTTAGGCCCGCGTATTAAAAAAATGGCATGTGACATGGGTCCCAAATAAAAAAAAGAATATTTTAGGTCCCGATTTCTATTTCCAAGTGGTTTTTGAATGTATGACATTACTATTATTTCAGATGCCAACCTCGTTAATCGATGTTTAAAAGACTTATCTCTCTTTTACTAATAAATTGACCATTAAATTTGAATAAACAGTAGAAATTATATAATGTTCATATCAGTCATAATGGAAATAGCAGTTTAACTCTTAATCCAAACAATTAAAGAATTTATGCAATATGTTCAGAAGAAGAATCATTCACATTTTTAACATTTTCACATTAAAAAAATTAAGTAATCAATTATTAATCGATTCTATGTAACAAAAACGAGTGTAATCGATTATTTATCGATTACACAAAATTCCACTATGTCATCGATTAATAATTATGTACATTTCTAAATATTTACATTCAGTGTATGTTCCCCTTTATTTTTACTAAAAAAATCTGCGACGTTCAATTTCCCGTGATAACATATGAATAGCCTATTAATGCACCATGAACAAAATATAGAAGTCATCGCGCGTTTTGAGAGTATTTATTATTATAAGATTAAATGAAACGTTCAAACTTACATAACCAATATGATACGTACCAATGAAATTAATCTTTAAATCATATCTACTCATAATTAAACAAGAGGCCCATGGACCACATCGCTCACCTGGGGAACAATAGATATGATAAAATCAGCTTAATGGAGTCCTAATACAAACTATTTGGATAATGTACAATAATACATGTAGATCCTGTATAAATATAATCCATTTCAATATCAATATTAAAAATCCAAAAAAATCTTTCTCAGAAACTTATCAGCCAGATGATTTTTTATAAAACCATTCTCAGGATAATTTTAAAGTCATATCATATGTTGAGTATTGCAGTTCTCAAAAAGATCCTTAACAATAGTTTATATATGGGATATAAACCTACATCAAACTCTGAACCTTTTTGTGAGGCCAAAAAAATTGTCCTGGGGCCAAAGTCTTAACAATTATAAAGATGAGAAGAAGATTTTTAAAAATTTACTCTATATATTCCTTTGTTAAACTTTCACCCCTCATTGTGGTCCCACCCTACCCCTGGGAATCATGATTTTCACAACTTTGAATCTACACTACCTGAGGATGCTTACACACAAGTTTCAGCTTTCCTGGCTGATTAGTTTCCGAGAAGAAGTTTTTTTTTTAAAGATTTACACTATATATTTCTATGTTAAACTTCGACCCCCATAGTGGCCCAATCCTACCCCCGGGGTCATGATTTTCACAACTTTGTATTTACACTACCTGAGGATGCTTCCACACAAGTTTCAGCTTTTCTGACTGATTAGTTTCTGAGAAGAAGATTTTTAAAGATTTACTATATTTTCCTATGTTAAACTTCACCCCCTCCCCCCATTGTGGCCCCACCCTACCCCTGGGGATCATAACCTTCACAACTTTGAATCTACAGTACCTGAAGATGCTTCCACACAAGTTTCAGCTTTCCTGGCTGATTAGTTTCTGAGAAGAAGATTTTTAAAGATTTCCTCTATATATTTCTATGTAAAACTTCGACCCCCAATTGTGGCCCCATCCTACCCCCGGGGTTTATGATTTTCACAATTTTGTATGTACACTACCTGAGGATGCTTCCACACAAGTTTCAGCTTTTCTGATCTTATGGTTCATGAGAAGAAGATTTTTTAAAAATTTACTCTGTATATTCCGATGTAAAATTTCGACCCCCCCCCATTGTGGCCCCATCCTATCCCTGGGGATCATGATTTTCACAACTTTTAATCTACACTACCTGAGGATGCTTCCACACAAGTGTCAGCTTTCCTGGCTGATTAGTTTCTGAGAAGAAGATTTTTAAAGATTTACTCTATATATTCGTTTGTTAAACTTCGACCCCCATTGTGGCCCCATCCTATCTCCGGTGGTCATGATTTTCACAACTTTGAATCTACTCTGCCTGAGGATGCTTCCACACAAGTTTCAGCTTTCCTGGCTGATTAGTTTCTGAGAAGAAGATTTTTAAAGATTTACTCAATATATTCCTATGTTAAACTTTGACCCCCCATTGTGGTCCCACCCTACCCCCGGGGGGGGGGGGGGTCATAATTTTTAAAACATTGAAGATACACTACCTGAGAATGCTTCCACACAAGTTTCAGCTGTCCTGGTCTTATGGTTCATGAGAAGAAGATTTTGAAAATTTCTCGAGAATTTTCACTAATTCCAATTATCTCCCTTTGCAAAAGGGCGTGGTCCTTAATTTTCACAACTTTAAATCCCCTTAGGCTAAGGATTCTTTGTGCCAAGTTTGGTTGAAATTGGCCTAGTGGTTCTTGAGAAGATGTTGAAAATGTGAAAAGTTTACAGACAGACGGACGGACGACCAGACGGACAGACAGACGGATGACAGAGAAAATGTGATCAGAATAGCTCACTTGAGCTTTCAGATCAGGTGAGCTAAAAAGATTTTTCTCAGTAAAGTTTCTAGTACTATATTATCACTCGCAGAAGCAAACTTAACTACATGTTTATAAGGCGTTTCCATATAATACATGTTTCATATCCCTGTCTAAGAGCATAAAGGCATTAAAGCGAGGATACACATATAATTTATACATGTAACAACATCAATATGAATATAAATATTAGCATTGTTTGCTTATTTTTAATGTTGTCTGTCTTATAATATACCAAGGCGGTATTCAATTTGCACAGCATTGGTGTGTTATAGGACCGACGACATCCAAAAGTAAACAATCAATGCTAAAGTAATCGTGCCCATGCCTGATATATATATATATATATATATATATATATATATATATATATATATATATATATATATATATATATATTTATATATATATATATATATGTGTGTGTGTGTGTGTGTGTGTGTGTGTGTGTATGTGTGTGTCACTCATACTACCATTATGCCTTGAATTATATTCGTAGTCATGGTCATAAAATCCATTATGTCTAACTTTTCCTGTTCCTGAGAAAGAAAAGGAAAAATATCGGCAATAAATTTTTAAGATGGACTGAATTTTTTCTTATTAAAAACAACTCTGCAAATATCACATTTATCAGACCTTGATTTTCTTTTGAAGCATTTCTTTCTCGATGACCTATAAAATAATCGTTCCTACTAATTTCATGTATTCATATATCAATATCAATAATATCAAAAATATTTTTGGCTATTAAAATACATTTTAAATAAGGGAAAAAATGTATTTAAACGTTTTAAAAATACATTAAACATTACGAAACCTGAAGGTTGTCTTTACACATGGTAACAATTCTGTGAAGACGACTGATACGATCTTTTTTCGCTTCCTTGAAATAGATATAAAACATAGATTTACTGATGTTTACCTTATCATTTAAATTACTTATATCATTAGTCCCCTACCGGTTTTCACCGGAGGGGACTATAGCTTTCCTCTGCGTCCGTCAGTCCGTCTGTCCGTCCGTCCGTCTGTCTGTCCGTCCGTCTGTCTGTCCCACTTCAGTTTTCCACACTTTTTTTCTTTATGAGTTTGAGGAATAATATGAAATTTGCTGAACAGCTTCAAAATATCAAACTACAGATCAAGTTTACACTTTCGTAGCGTCTGGTTGCCATATTTTCGAGAAAATTATTTTTTTATATTCCAATTTTTTAATGTTCGGGTTCGATATTCTGCATAACAGTGCATTGTTTTCACAATTTCCACAAACCGGTAGGGGACGTGTATTGCTTATGTAATACTCTCAGAATGCTTGTTATTTATATTCATCTGAGACTAATTCAATTTCAAACTTACCTGTAGTCCTGTTAGATAAGCATACACTTTTTCGTTTTGCCCTGGCTGCTCAAACAGAAAAATAAGTTTAAATCAGTAAAATTAATGTCAGATCATTTTGGCTACTTTTTAACATAATTTTTTTCGTAGCCCAAAAATTGTTTTCAATAATAACATAAACAGTGGGTTACTTTTATATACAAGGGATCATATTTATATAAAGACGTTTCAAGTTAAAATACATTTATTTTTTAATTAATTGTGCGTCATGCATATGGTGAAAGATGGGAGAATCAAAATTAACGTTTGGTCTCAAACCATATTAAGTCGTTGATTCTTAAAGTTTTTTCCTTGTGCACCAATAAGCGCAATCTACATGCAAGCTTGAATACTCTCGAATCAATTGACAGAATACTCCCTTATAGTGATTTTAAGGTTTTTTCTTTCTTTCTTAATATTATGTTATTTTTTCCCTATTGTTGTCTCGTGAATATCTCAGAGATGTCTGGATTGATTTTCCTAAAAAATTTAGTGATGATAAAACGATCTAGAGGTATTTAATTAAATTTTTCTTAATTCTCTTCCGTTTCTCCGTTTCCTGTCCCGCGACGAAAACCTTGTCAATTAGAGATCTCAAAAACGGTAAAGACTTGAACAACCAAACTTTGTGGGATGATAGGCCTGTGTATGTATATGTGTTTAAAATTATTTTATTTTGTTCGTTGTAACTTCCAGTTGTCATCGGAAGCACTTTAAAAATAATTATTTTTACGCATTAAATCTTTTTCCATAGAATAAATAAATAAATAAGATAAATCTACACAAAGGTTATCTATGCGATGTTATATCAACAAAACAATTCTACTTCCGGTGAGATATCGGTGAGGTAGCTTTTTAAAAACACATTTTGTACCCACTAGCCCCAGAAATTATAAGTGATCAAAGCAAGAAACTTTAATGGATGATAGACATTTGATTGAACATGTGTTTAACCGTCTTCGTTTTTTCTTCCGTCACTTTCGGTCTACACAGGAAGAGTTTAAACAAATGAGCAGTTTATCAGTTAAACTTTTTTCTTTTGATATTTGAAGTTAGCTCGATGAACAATGATATACAAAACGCAAGTATACAATAAATATTTAATACAATTTACATTGAGCACTTCCGTTTGTCCGTTTCCTGTCCAAAGACAAAAATCCTTACTTCGACGAGATCTCAAAAACGGTAACGACTTGAACAACCAAACTTTGTGGGATAATATATATGTTTGTACATGTGTTTACACTATTTTGTTTTATCCGGCGTAACTGCCGGTCGTCACAGGATGTTCAACAAAATTTGACTTTTTAAAAATGTTTTTATTATTTAGCATGGAAGTAGCATTTTACCAATAAAAATACAAAACGTCATCTTATTATGGTTGAATAAACGAAAAAATCTACTTCCGGTGAGACATCTCTTTCATCTCAGGTAGCTTTCTTTAATTAAAATTTTGTCAATGAGATCTTAAATTATAACTAACAAAAACTTGATTATCCAAACTTTGAGGAAAGACAGAACAATATATGAAGATATTTTTACTATGTAATGTTTGATCGGTCATAACTTCCGGTCGTCACAGTAAGTACTTAAAAATTGACTTTTTGTATTATTTTTGTTTTGTTTTACTTAGAAATAATTACTGGAAAATTCCTTTACAGAATATAATACATCCAGTTTTTTTACAAGAGGAATGCATTTTTAAACAGATTAATACACGAGGAACGGAAGACCATTTTGTTACTATAGCAACAAGAGTCTAGTTATTCTTTTTTTCTCTTAACATTTTTCTTTAAACTGAAATATCTCAGACATGGTACAATGGATTTTTATGAAATTATCGTAGATAATAAAGAGTATCAAGATATTTTATCACGTGCATTTTTGATGATGAAGTCACTTCCAGTCGGCCGATAGATTCGTTTATTGTTTTTTTTAAAAGTGATTTTGTTCTTCCCTTTTTCTCTAAAACGATTAAGGATAGAAAAATGAAATTTTCTGGAATTATGGATTTTTGAATTCTTAGATGGTTGGTCGAAACATTAGTTTTAAAGGAAGTTAATATAGCAACTCGTACCAAATGTCAACATTTCAATATAACCCTATCATTAATTCATTATAAAACGGAAGACCCACTCGTTGCTCGCAACGAGATCGTGTCTAGTTTATATTTATCGTTGTTGGACTTATTTGACTACAAAGTTGCACATTTAAGTAGTTTTTGTTGTAGTTGAATGTTTTGGTACCCATAACATCATAGATTACTTTATTTATTATCATTTCTGACGACTTGTTGTTTTGTATGATGTCAAAGTGAGCATTTACCGTACTTTCTGGTCTGCGCGACCACAAAGTTAACCTTAACAGTGCTGCGTAAGGTTTTCCTGATCTATAAAACTTTTTTTATCCAGTTGAAAACAATGATATTAATGAATTTCCAAACCATCTTCCACATTCCTCTGGTCATTCTACATTGGAGATCAGTTATAACATGAGAAAATAATGCTTAAAAAATTCAAAATTAAGTATACATATTACCTGTAGATGGCAAATCAAGTCAGCAAGGTCTTGAAATAGCAGTTTTTTTACATTAACGGTATCTGATGAACCAACTGTTAAATGGAAAGAAAGAAGTATTTCCTGCAAAATAAAAAAAAAATGAAAATAATAAAAATAAAAAAATAATAAATAAAAAAAAAAAACACCGGAAAAAAACCAAAGCAATATGACATTTTGGTCTTACTTCTACAAATGTAATAAATGTTTTCAAGACTTCATTTGCAACTAATTGCTGCTCTGCGCTGCAAGCCTAAAATCAGAAACCATATATGACCTTAAAAAGAATTGTATGTGAAGGATAACGTTTGAATTTTTTTTCTTATGCTGATTGTCTTCAGAACTGATTAATACAATACCTCCAAGGTACGACAAAAATTCATTACTGTCTGTTCAAAATGTTCCACCTGAATAAGAATTTTTATAAATGACTTGTTTTAAAGCACAAACTCGCTTCTATTTATCATGTCAGCACTATCGATTTAGAACTGTCTCAGTATATACATTTATTACTTCTTACTTTTTGAAATGAAAAATGTTTGGTGTCAGCCGATAGCATGTGATTTGGTTTAGGTTGCTTGTGCTCCGGAACCAACGTGTTCTCTCTTACAGACGGTACACCGTTTTCCATTTGGCAAATAAACTGATGTTTTTCTATTCCGCTAGCGATCTTATACATCTTTCCACCGTTGTTATAAATTGTTATAGAGGCATTTTTCCAAACCTTCTCTGGCTTTGTTTGGAGGAAGTCAATGCAGGCCTGAAGAAGACGACGAAGACCCTGTCTCTCGTGAACGCCTTCAAGACCAATGCAAAGAACGATCACCTTTCCCAGATTTCTTTTGCTGATTTCTTCCACATCAATTACTTCGTCCTTGTACTTATAACATTTATAAAAATATCAATAACTTTTTTTAAAGAAATGTAATGACATAATATATTGACTGTCAAATAGGTTTGACTTAAAAAAGATATTACTAATTTTTTGTAACGCATTTTTCTTTTAAATTATTAAAAGCACTTACACTAAATGGTTCCCGATGTACTTTTAACTTTTCTTCCCATCGTTTTAGAAAGCTGTCACTAGAATTGCTCTGAGTTGAAGTGTAAATATTAGAATTTTTAATCCTGCTCAATTAAAGCTTAAAAAAGATTTGTTATTTCAGTGGGAAAAGATTTTTCAGCGAAAGCATCGAACTATATTTTAAAAAATCATACCATCATTATGCCTTGAATTATACCGGTGGTCACGGTGAGAAAATTCAACAAGTCTGTCATTTCTTCTTCCTGAGGCACAGAACCGAAATAAAAATGAGCAATATAAACTGGAAGGATATAAAAATAAAAATACATGTATATGAATGCTTATAAATGGCAAATTTTCTTTCAAACCTTCATTTTTTTCCCAAGCAACTCTTTCTCAGCAACCTAAATTAAAATTGTTAAAATATGAATCCTCTTTTCCCGATAAACTCATGAGTAAATTGAGTAAGCTGAACTAGCGTGAAAAAGAGAAACCCTTTAATGTGGTATGGGCCACATTCATTTTTTGATGTTCTTTCTATCGATATAAGCAAATCACGAACAATTTTAATTTTCTCTTTCCAAATCAGTTACTTAAAAGCGTATTGCAATGTGTTATAGCGTTATCAACGGATCCGTAAGTCATGAGTTCGATTACCGCTTGGCTTATATAACCTTTCAAAATTTTTTTTAAAAAACGTTATTTTTAATCGAATATTGTAAAATAAGAAAAACTCTAAATCGATGAAAGTATTTTGATTGTAATGGTTTTTTTTTATCTTCATTATTATCGACAAATGTCCCATACCACCTTAACAAACCTTCAAGTTGTCTCTACACGTTTTGATAGTTCTGTGAAGTCTACCGAGACAATCTTCCTTTGCTTCCTGGGAAAAAAAAGAGATAGACATACATGTACTGATGTTACTCCTATCATTTATATATTCATATCACATTAAACTGCAAACTTACCTTTAGTCTTGTTAAATAGTCAATACATTTTTTCTCTTGTTCTGGCTACCTCAAACAAGAAAGCAATACATGTTTTGGTGTTAAGATCGCTAAAGTAAAGTTAACAGATTATTTCTTATTCATATTTAAATAATATAATATTATATGAAATTAGATAAATTCATGTTTAACAAAACCAAATGATTACTTAAATTATTTTTCCTTTATATACTTTTGTATTATGACCTGATAAAGGCCAAGAAATCTTTTTATTTTTATTTTAATGCTTATTTTCGATACATCGGTCTTTAATAATCATGTTAACTTTCTATTACTTTTTACATTTTCAGACAATATCTATAAAAAGCCATTTTCAGACATTATTCTTCAATGTTATATATATTAAATACAAATGATTTCAATATTAAACCAATTCTTTTGCATAATGCTATTTAACATTTACTAGCACTAGCAATTCATAAATCAGTTTATTGTGTTCAAATTCAAAAATAAACTTAAGTTAACGAGGCCGAGTACAGAACGAGTACGCACGCTTTCGCGCAGCGTTTCATTTGTATTGTGACGTCATCTTTTTGCTGGGTTGACGCCATGGCGTGATAGTTTCAACTGCAGACATTCAGCGAAAATTGTTGAAAATAGCTCGTTTGATGCGTAAAATTAATGTTATATTGTGGAATAAACATTAATGTCTCGAAGTATTAGCTATATTTGGGCTCGGGTCGAAAACGTGAAAAGGGTTCAGCAAGCCTAGCCCTCTGTCACGTTTTCTCAACCCGCCTAAATATAGCTTAATTCATATATTTCAGGCAGTAACCATGTACTTTATATTAATGACCCTTAATATGTGATGTTATATATGTTGTTATTACTTGAATATGTCTGCATGTTTTAATAATACTATATAGATCACCTTTTCCGCCTTTGTCAAATAAAAAAATAGCCATTATCTGACTAATCTGGGAAATTGGGCATACAAAAAACAACTTTGATAAGACCCCTGGAACAAACCAGGAGGTAAAAGGTTTTTTTTATTTGACCATTTGATGCCTTTTAGCAATAACTTTAATATGTAGAACAGAAAAAGAAATCCCTAGGGCAGAAGTTATAAAAAAAATGTAAAAAATGTGCAAAATTGATACATTTCAAACAAAATCCCATAGTGTCCTATGTTAAAGATTAACACACCTTGAGATGACCCCCTAAAGAAACGGTGTGGTAACTGTCTTATTTTTTAATCTTAAAATAATAATTATATTAGTAGAAATTCATGTAAAAAGTTTCATCCAAAAATCTAGGGCAGAACAAATTAGACCCGGCCTCGTTAAATATCAATGTTCTTCAATATATTAAGTATAAAAAAACAGTGGCGAAACTCTCTGTGTTTTGATTTTGTATGTCTTTATTATAATTATATTTTATTATACAATTCACAGTGGATTGTAGGGTTAACAAAATGAGTAACAAAAGATAGAAATACATTCTGTCGAATCCGATGAAATATTTTAATCAAAATAATAGGTTTACGGGTTCCATACAAAAAGTCTGTCAATGATAAGAAAACTTTGATTTTAAAATTGCTTTGATTTTAAAAAGCACAGAAAATAAAAGACTAGTACATTTTTAGCCGGGCTCTACTGAAAGCAGAGTCCTGGCTGTAGGCAGGCAAACCGCCAATGTTACTATAAATAGCAAATTTCAAAAGTAAACAAAAAACCAAACAGCGTCAAAGTAGAAGCTTCCGCTTTACTAAGTAGTTTCACAAAGAGCTACGTTTTGTCAAAAGTGTTCTCATTTTGGTTTTTTTTTTTTAATTTCGAGAGAATTGTCTTTCTTTTTTGTTGACTTATTAATAACGTGTTTTAAAAACATTTTGGACACATACAATGCGCATGAATTTCTATGAACTACTTTGCTGCGCATTGAAGAACTGGGGATTGAATATATAACGCTTATTGCAAAATTCAAAGCAGCAACTGTTGAACTTTTTTCTACTAGACAGACATATTTTTGTTTATAAGCCGCTTACAAAATTTTGTCGCTCTCTGACATTAAAAGTATGAGAGAGAGAGAGAGAGAGAAAGAGAGAGATTTATTTCAGTCTTTACTACACAATTATGCATATATAAAAAACACGCTAAAAGAGCCCGGCTTTCAGTACTTCAGTACTTTGATTGAAATAGAGCAAACATTTTGTTTAAAATGACCAAATAACTATTTAACTTGTGGCTTTTACGATATAGTCTTAAATGAAATGTAGATTACGCCGGTTACTTAAATGACCTTAAAAGATATATATACACTTTATAGTCATATTTGTTAAACCTTCCCCCAACTTATAACCTCAACCCTTTTCCCATGGACAATTAATTTGACAATTAAAAAAAAAATATTATGGTCATAAAAACAATGTGTCTAGTTCTTCCATGAAGGTGAAAGTACAGAAGAAAATGTATGTTATTAAACTGCATACAGTTTCTTTATTCGGTGATTTTTGTTCAAAGGACTGAACATTTGACACAAGGGACATACATCACAATTTAGCTAGAGGGCTTTTTTCACAGGTGTCGGAGTAGAGAAAGTTGAATTTGTTGCAGATTTGTCCCTGCCCATGAGGCCACAGGTTACTAAGCTATAATTTTTACAAATTGAAACTCTTTCTCCTACATGTATCCTTATAGGAGATGCTTCAAACTGAAATTAATATTAATTTGCATTGTATTTTTAAAGAAGTTCATTCTAAAAATGTCAGATATTTAAAGATGATGTTAACAGGCGTCACACAAAGCACGACACCGAACGAAGACTAATGGCATTAGGTAACTTTAGTGACTAAGATGACCTAAAACAAACACTTTGAATATTCCATAATTTTTCTTGTGATCCTACACAATTTACATTGTCGAGGTCCTACTATTAAAGGGGTCCACATTTCAAAGTTCATATTTTTTCACATCTTAGTCGCGCACAATTTTGTATGATATATGGTCTTGCAGTAAACTTACCATCAACTGACCCCGTATTTATCAAAATACATCTCAAACAAGTATCAAAAATTAATTATATAAAACACTTTCAACGAACATTTTTGTTAATTCTTCTGTACTCTAAATTTAAATCACCGTACAACAAAATTGAAAAACGTTCTGCCAAACCCTATGATATATCGTCTGCAAAGACTGAAGATTAATATAAAAGAAAAACACGTAATGTTGTAAGGAACAACAAAAAAATTGACCTACATGGGAGATGAAAAGATCATTTTTGAAAATCGCATTTTTTTTTCTATGTACATACTTCTGAATTTTTCGAATTTGCATATTGAACCTATCATATTGCTCTTGCAATTTTTATATTAATCTTTAAAGTTGGCTAAAACAGCATTTTCTTAGTAAAATGGATGTTTTAGCATGGTATTTGGCCTAGATATCTTTCGGGACTGGCCTGTCCCTTAAAAAATCTTAAGATATTTTGATAGGTTCTTTTCGAAGGAATAAACTTCGAATAAATTAAGACATTTTAAGAGACACACTGGCCCTGGGGTCCAATTTGAAAAAAAAAAGTTCGGTAACTGATTTCTATAGATGTGGTCTTTATTTACATTAAAAAGTGTAAGTTCTGGAAATCTCAGAAGCTTAAACCACTGGCTATGTCACGATATTTTTATGCACAATTGTGCATTTTGTATATTTAAATTCGACAGACCTTCTGTGTTTTTTAACGGTTTTTAAAACTTGAAATTTCACGAAAAACCAACTTTTTGTAGCACTTGTATTACTTTGGAAGTAACAGAGGACAAAAAACACTACAAAAACTGTAGTGTTTTTTGTCCTCTGTTACTTCCAAAGTAATACAATATTTTACTCTTAGAAACTTTAGTTTTAAATGATTAATTTTTTCTTACAATATTAGATATTGTATCATATTATATCTATACTTATAAATAAAGACATTTTGCCAATAACCTACGAAACGCCTACATCAGAGTAACTGCTTATACCTTACTTATTTCAACACATGTGAGATGATGTCCGTAAGCTAAAATTAAATTTTAACAGAAGTTATTATTGTGAAATTAATCAAAAATCTACTTTCATTTTCGATAAACCAGCCCTCAATTGCAAAAATAAGAGCAGGATGGTAGACACGTTTTGGCGGATCCAAGTCAGGGAATATATACTTTATAAACAATAATAAATGATTATGAAAAAAGTACATATATTTACTGTGGGCCTATTTAGAAAATACATTGACAAGTTAAGATTTGATAAATATTGAAGAAATAAAATGAGCAAATTCGTCTCTTCAAACGGCGATTTTGGTTTTCATACTCATTCGCTTGCAAAGCACGACCTCTGGTGAGAGAATGGGATAGAACTTTCAAGAACGGGGTAACCAATTGCAAGAACGCGGATTGACTAATTAACGAAACGTGTAGGAGTTCATGAGGCACCGCGGGTAGATACTTTGGATCGGACTTTTAAAAATTGATAAATAAAAAAGAAAAATTAACTGCGATTTTAGTTTTGATGGAAAGAACTTTTCAGAACGGAGTGCCCAGAAACGGGTTGACTAATTGACACCATGGCGGAAATTGTATGGCGAGTTAACCATCGCGCAGATACTTTGGATCTGACAACTTTAGTTTAATAATTATGCAAATAAATATGCATAACATAGCGTGTTTAAATTTCAAACGTTGTCATACCGAGACAGACTGGTAATGTAGTAAACATCAGACAATAACTTGTAAACATTAATGAACAGATTATGGTGTTCTACATCTACCAAAAACCCCCCAAAAAAACTGCAACAAATAGAATTAGGGCCACGCACATGTATTTATGATCCATTTCAGTTTGGATTTTTCATCCCTTCCCGCTCCTCTAAATATCTTAATTTTAAAGAATAAGTTAAAGAAAAATAGGACAAACATTATACATAGATGAACAAAAAGTATGGTTCAACATATTATTCATATTAATGTGTAAAATAAAGGGAAAAAACTGCTATGTGGCCATTTTGCCGGGGGAAGGATAGCTAGGGGGAAAAGGCGCTATATAACACCGAAACCGGAAGCCCAAAACCTTACATTCCAGAGTCATTTAGATTTGCTATAAGATTGTTGCAAACTTGTATAAATATTCCTTCCAGTTTTCAAAAGACGAAAAGAACAGGGATTTTGAACCGAAAGTCGAAAAGTCCTATAAAACATCAGAAAAGCAAAATGTCATTTTCCGAAAGTAGAAAGCCCTAACACGGAATACAAAAGGTCTTTCACCTGAAAGGCGAAAAAACCTATCATCAACCCAACATAGGAGTCACGTGAACAACCTCATGTGTAAATTTATCAGCGATACGTCATATGCACAACAAGTGATGACGTATCGCTGATGACGTTCTCTGCTTGTTCATTGGTTAAGCTGTATTAGAGGTGTGTGCGAGGGGAATGAATGACAGTGGGGAGCTAGGCAACAGTTGTAATTATGTTTTATTTGTTCAAATAAACTTGTATATATATAATATGTGGTTGTTCACTGTGACGTATGTTTCCATAAATATTAAATCAATTTAAGATCAATTCTATGTAAGAATCAAAGATTTATAAAAGGGTCTGGCCACACATAGTAATCAATTTTCTTTATTTTTCGTACATGGACGCACCTAGGTGTTAAACTTTAAAAAGACTAATAATTGGGTGCTGGGGGTTACCGTTGTCATGGTAACTGAGACTTAAGATGGAAAAATAGCAAAACTAGTACCTACTTTAAAGCCACATTGGAAGGTTTTGCCAACTAATGTAAACTATCAAAGACATTAAACTGTCTTTGGTCTAATGTCAATTCTTATTTCATAGTAGAAAACTGATGGAGAAACCAATACTTTTAAAATGTTACCATGGAATCCGTTAGAAATTTTGGAAATTGGTTTACATTGTATTGGTTTTTTTTTTTTAATATGAAATGGGAAATTATTTATTTTTTATATCCTTATAAATGTTGGAACAACAACAGAAAATAGAAAAAACTGAAAAATTGAAGATGATTTTGATATGCTATCATTCCTGATTTTAGAAATTTTTAACAATTTTTTTTGTTGGAACTTGTATAAATGTGCTTTGTTTTTATTGTATACAACAAAAAATTTTGTAATTCAACACAGAAGTGTTGTTGCTAAGAAAATTAAGGTTGAGTAGAAAATCACTCAGAAAATCTCACTTTTTGAAAAGTCCATAGCAACGGCAATATTTTTTAGCAAATGCCAATTTTTTTTCAAGTTGATTCCAAGTTCAGGACCTGTTTGATATTATCTCACCCATTGATATTAGTTATCAATAATTTTAATACGGATACCCAATTAAAAATGCCTATAAATATTAGAATGTACTTTATTTTTCAGTTTGTTACCATAGCAATGGTTCTCAATTTTTATTTATAAATTCTTAATTGCATAATTATAACAGTCTATATCAAAAAACTCAAGATTTGCATTTTTAATTCAAATTAAATGAACAAATCATATTTTAAAATTTCTCTTGAGTTACCATTGAAACACTTTTAAAAATATATGTTTCTCCATAAATGTTTTCCTTTTTCTTGAAAAATGACAATTTTGTTTAACAATATATTCTACCCTAGAGGCCTCAAGTACTGCACATTAATTGCAATATGTTCTCAAATAAGCAATAAAATGTCATTTTTACATCTTTACCCACTGTTACCATGGCAACGGGAACACATAGCAACTAATAAATTGTGCTAGCTTTTTTTATAATCAAAGTCTATCAAATTGTAAAGTATGAGGAAAATCTGTAACTATGCGTGGCCACCAAATTGATTCTTACATAAAATTGATCTTAAACGCAACATCCTTAGAATAACTTAATTGTTCAAATGTTGAAGATATAAAAATAAATTTAACGAGGCCGGGTCTAATTTTTTCTGCCCTAAATTTTTGAATGAAATTTTTTACATGAAGGGGTCATCTCAAAGTTTGTTAATTTTTAACATAGGACGCTATGGGATTTTGCTTGAAATGTATCAATTTTGCACATTTTTTACAATTTTCTTAAACTTCTGCCCTAGCGATTTCTTTTTCTATTCTACATATTAAAGTTATTGCTAAAAGGCATAAAATGGTCAATTAAAAAAAAGCTTTTACCTCCTGGTTTGTTCCAGGGGTCTTATCAAAGTTGTTTTTTGTATGCCCAATTTCCCAGTTTGTCAGATAATGGCTATTTTTTATTTGACAAAGACGAAAATGGTGATCTTTATAATATTATTAAAACATTCAGACATATTTTAGTAATAAATAAATATATAACATCACACATTAAAGGTCATTGATATAAAATACATGGTTACTTTTTTGAAATATATGAATTAAGCTATATTTAGGCGGGTTAAGAAATCATGACGGAGGGCTAGGCTTGCTGAACCCTCTTCACGTTTTCAACCCGAGCCCAAATATAGCTTATACTTCGAGACATTTGTGTTTATTCCACAATTGATATCAATTTTACGCATCAAACGAGCTATTTTCATTAAATTTCGTTGAATATCTGCAGTTGAAACTATCACGTCATGGCGTCAACAAAGAAAAAAGATGACGTCACAATACAAATAAAACGCTGCGCGAAAGCGTGCGTACTCGTTCTGTACTCGGCCTCGTTAAAATAAATAGATAAATAGATCGTGCATTAATATCCGGGGACAAATTACTATCGAAAACAAATTGAAGCGGTGTTTTGAATTCAGAATGTTATAAATGAGTTTTACATGTTTTAGCTGCTTTATTCATTGAATTTAAGGAATGTTTATTCGCTGTAACTGTCCAGTGGTATGATGTGTCTAGATTTTCCCAGATTGAAAGTACATCATTTTTATTCCATGGATATATTAAAGTATTTCACTGTTGAGAATCGCAGCACTGTTAAGGTTTACTTTGTGGTCGCGCCGACCAGAAAGTAAGGGAAATGTTGACTATAACTCACACAAAACAACAAGTGGTAAAAATGCTAATAAATAAAGTAATTTCCAATTGTCATAGGTATAGAAACATTAAACTACATTAAAAATTACCTATGCGTGCAACTTTGTAGTTAAATAAGTCCAACAAGGATAAAAATAAACTAATACTGATCGCGGTGCACTTGTCGATGTGACGGCATACTGTAAATTTTGACGCAATTTTTGTGTAGAGAGAGGCGGATCAATAAATTTTTTAACATGGAAAAATGCATTTTATAAATGAACAGAAAATAATCTTTAAACAATTATCATACCATTAAATCCTATCTTTATGCTTGTTTTGGTTCAGCATGTGATTATTTTTAGAGCGTGTATTATTTCTTTTCTAGAGTGTTAACTGTACAAGTTTGATCTGTTTGGCATAGGGAAGCCTATCAAAATGCGCTTTTTACAAGGGCATACACTAAACAGATCATTACGATCTTTTGGATATAAATAAAGGGAATGAATAATTCATTAAAAAGTGCTGCTGCTTTGATGAATTGTATAGAATGAATTAATAAATACATAAAATATTAAGTAAAGGTCAAATAAATTCCAACTGGAGCTCATTTCATTTATTCTAATAAAAGAAGAACTCTATACAAAGCAGCAGCACTTTTTCAGAATCTACCAGAAAAGTAGAATTTAATTATCATATAAATTTTTGATTCAAATAAGGGTATGCCTTTATAATATTGAAATTTGTTTATGACCTCCATTCGTGAGAATTATCAACACATGTCACGTTACTATCAATTCAGGGGACCACACTTAGGGTCATATTAAGTAGCATTTTCTATACTGTTTCATTTTATATTACGTTTACATCTTGATAAAATAACTTTACATAAATATGTTGTAATAACAGATGCAT
Organism: Magallana gigas; assembly: GCF_902806645.1. NCBI lineage: Eukaryota > Metazoa > Mollusca > Bivalvia > Ostreida > Ostreidae > Magallana > Magallana gigas. The sequence goes on along the minus strand of NC_047568.1, from coordinate 11,481,638 downwards.
CGTTTTATGAACGTTTAAATCCGCCGATATTTTTATAGTAAGCCTTAACAGTGCTGCGATGTAATACATTTTCTTTCATTATCATCGGTGGATTTTTTTTCTGACCAAATGTCATCCTTCAAGCAAGAATTGGCACAACTTACAACTTAATGGTAGCGAAATCGAAAATACATATGCATATTACCTGAATATGGCAAAAAAGGTCGACAAGATCTTGGTATACATGTAACAGTTTTTCATTTGTTGTATCTGGTTTAAAAACTGTTATATGGGAAGCCAAAAGTATTTCCTGAAAAGACAAAACAACATATGAAAGATAACAAAGCAAAAATGAATACCGTGATGACTTTTTTTTTAAAAACCTACTTCAATAAATGTGCCTAAAGTTTCCAAAACTTCATTTGAAAGCAAACGCTGCTCTGCATTACAAGCCTAAAAAAGAAGAATGTGATGATAAATTCAACAATATATATAAGATAACTTTGAACATTGGCAAAACATGTTTCTAAACTCTCGTAATTGCTATGATAAGAATTCACATTTACCTCCAAAGTACGACAAAACTTCCTTACGGTCAGTTCAAAATTTTCCATCTAAAATATATATAGATAAAAATATAAGATACAAGGATGTGTACAAAAAAGCGTAATTTTAACGAACCATATTATACTGGAGTAGGTATTAATCATAATTTCCGTCAATCCTAAATAAACATATTATTGTGTTTCGCTGAGACTCACGTATTCGCACTTTAGTGCGATTATGCAAGAGTTTGAATTCGAAGTTACGAGGGCGAGAGTGCAAAGTTACATAGGCAAAAGGAACAAAAGTGTGAAGATGTGATGGTGAAGCGAGAGGATCAAAATGCTAAAGTGTGAAGTTGCAAAGGTTTGGTGTTTCGTTTTGGCCGATCTTACAATGCACCATCGCACTTTCGCCTTTAGAAAGAAGATGCAAGAGTGCGAAGGTGCAAATGTGCAAAGGTGAAAATGCAAGTTGCGAAGGCGAATTAGCGAAAGTGCAAAGATTCGACGGATAGCTCGAAGATGCGAATGTGAAGGTGTGATGATACAAGGGCAAGGAAGCGATACTACTATCGATCCTTTGCCATTGCAACTGCACACTAAATCCCCCCCCCTCTCTCTCTCTCTCTCTCTCTCTCTCTCTCTCTCTCTCTCTCTCTCCAGTCATTTGTCAAATCTCGATCCATTCGTATAATTTGATGCTGGTACTGTTTCAGTCATTTATTATTTTGTACTCTATATAAAATGTAATGGCAGTCATGATATGTGCACTTAGAATTCCTGACATATGACAGTCTGCTTACCTTTATTCACTATCTTAGTTTAAACACAATAACATCTGAATTTAATTATTATACGAAATTCTCAAAATAAAAGAATTTTTGTAATTTTCTTCTATTTTAGACGCAAATTTTAATAGCTAAAATTATCTTCAAACGATAGAAAGCTTCGCATGCATAAAACGGGAAGTCTTTGAGAACGGGGGTGTGGGTGGGGGTTAACCAATGATACAGGTCGATTTCCAGTACATCGTTTAATTGATTAATTTAAGAAATTGAAGAAGGTTCTGTAACCCTCATCTTTTCCTCCAAAACATGATATTCAGCAACTTAAAGTAAACGTAGAAGAAAAAAAAATACGCTTTCTTTAAAATTAAGTTCAATGATATTAAAAAACGAGCTGGCCAAAAAATAATTTCTCATTTCTCCAATGGTATGATAAAGAATCTGTAAGTGTTTCAACATAAATCCTATTTACGAATTCCAATCAAATATCTCACTGCATTTTTAAAACAGCTACATTGAAAAAAAACATTCAATTAATATCAACTAAAAAAGTAAGCATTAGAGTGTTTTTTTCTTGTACTGATGTTCCAAAAGATCATATTTTTGATGAATAATAAATATAACTTATGTATCTTTTTTCACACCATGTTTGTTTGTAAGCACATACGATTAGGACCAGATGAAATATGTTTTGCATTTATCTCAGAAATCAATATATATCAATTCGTTCCTGGCATAGCCCAATATACCAGATAAGAAGTAAATTTGCTGCATACACCAAAAAGGAAAAAGCAGTTACCAAGCGATACAGTTTATGTCATATTTGGAGAATTAAAATTTCCCGAGTTGTTTTTTATGTGCAAGTTGTCAAACTACGTAAGGGAAAACACTTTAATCGAGAAATTAGCTGAGAATGCCTTGGGTTCTTTTTAAATACATCCCATTGAGCGAAACAAGGTTGAAACAATCATTTATTGTATATAAAAGTAACAGTTATGTCGACCTAACCCTAAATTATTTATTTTCAAGTGCGTTGAACTGGTCCCAAAACTTACACACTTTGAAAAGTTTTTCAAAGTGCGTTGAAACAAGTGCAGCTTAATAAATAAAAAAAAATAGTATTGTAATAGTAGTGTAAACGAAGACATTGGGAATTAACGAGAGGCCGCTTGCCCAAGCCATGACATAGTATTTACATTACCCTTTGCTTGCATGACCGTGACCGTTTTTGGTAAAACAACATTTCTGCATGTGGTTATTCAGAATATCAGTATTTTATCGGAATGTGGCCTATGTCTTGGATTATTTACCATATCACAATCAAAACATTATTTTCTTTTCTACTTTCAGTTCAACATTGGGTATACCAGTAAGCAAATCATGCATTTTTTTGCATAAAAAATAATAATACTGGTGTAATAGTCATAGAATAATTCAATAATTTGCAATGAATAAACATGTCAAGTAAAAAATTTTGAAAAATATTTAAAACCAGAATAACACAATCTTACTCGTCCGGAAAATATTATACAACTATCTAAAAATCCTTGAAAAATCTCATAATAATTCTATAAACAAGCAAGTTTGTTTGTTAAAAAATAAAAATAAAAATATACATCATATTTTCTTAAACGCGTTAAAGTCAACAAAGAAATAAACCCGCCCATTCACATACCTTAACTGTGTTATGTCGTAGTTCTTTAAACTATCCATGTACATGAAGCATTCTTTATATAGCTTGCTATGAAAATAGGCGTTAACCTCATCTACACTGAAGTCTATTTAAATACCCATTTAAGACCTACCTATTAGTTTGAGAAGACAAGTTTGATTTGACATCATGGCGGTATGTTTTATAAAATTCTTACAAGGCTTTTCACAGTATGTTGCTTACACATATTCTAAAGAATTTGCTGATAGTTTACTAAATTTATTTCTTGCTTTCTATCTAATGTGTTTAATGATTTAAAAAAAATTGATTTTAATTTTTTTTTTTTATATTTTACCATTTTCTCCCTTAAGTCTGACGAAGAGCATTTTGTAAACTACATGTATAACTTCTATTGCTTTTAAACAACATATCCCATACGCATGAAACATGATGACATAAATATCTTACATGTAGTATTAAAAATGCCTTTTAATAAAAAAATAATAAAATCTGATTATTAGCCTTAGCCGGGTTTGAACGCAATGAAAAAGGGTTGAAAAAAAGTGTTGTATCCTAAAAAACTGGATACTTGTTTTATATCATTTACTGTCTACTTAATGTTTAAGTGCATTTGGGTCGGACCGATCATAAAATTAATGATAAATTTTCTTACATAGTATATTTAGTCATTAAAGAATGTCAAATATTTATGTTTCTTATTTGATAGACTCCTCCTGACGTGGTTGACCATATGGCTATTTTCAAAGGATATTCAAGAGTAAAGGACAAATTCATAGGCCACGATAAATCAAAAAAAGAATACTTGAAACTTCGCCAAAAAATAAGTGATTATGTAGGCAGTAGTATGGATAACGTTCATGTGACCATATACGTCGATGACGTTCTTGACGAACCGATTATAATGTGTGCTGGAGAAGGAGAAAACATACTTGTCATAACTATTGACGCTGATGCAAATGTTACACACAAATGGGTGCAGAAAACATGGAAGAAAGTATTTCGTGATGCATGGAACAACATTGAATCTGTCGTAAAAAATATTGCCGAAATGATTGTTTCTAACACAAGTGCTCTGGTAGGGTCTGCTCGTCTTGCAATAAAAGAAAATTAGTGAAAGTGCCAATTCTTTTTTACTGTTAATTTCTGATACTTAGTATTTACTGACATTGTGCTGTCAGTACTGAAAATTGCTGATATTTGCCACAAGTTTACTGTTGTTACTGATATTTGCTGTTGGTACTGATAATTACTGATATTTACTGACATTTTTGTTGTTAATTACGATAATTACTTAAATTTACTGTTGGTACTAAAAACATTCTACCTTTACCAGATTGTTGAAACAGTTCATGAATGTATATTATTTCATTTTAATAAATTAACCCCCCCCCCCAAAAAAAAAAAGTACCGGCGTTTTTTAACAGAAGAAAAATGAAAGTTTCAATGCGTTTAAACTAAATTCCATTTTTGATATTTTATAATCTGTTCATCCTTTAAAACAATCACAAATAGATCGGATGTGCTTAACTCATCTGCTTATTTTTTTTTTACCTATTACTGTACATCTAGGCCCAAATTCTGTAAAGATTATATAGGACATCCTCTCCTTGAACAAATCTAAAATTTCCAGCTTGCAATATTCTCGATTGTCAATTATTCAAATTAAATTATTTTTGCACATTTAAAATTTCCATTTCCAACTGATTTCCAAATCAAATAGTCAATCGGAATTTGAAAAAGAGATAAAAAAGAAAAGATATCTTTTCCTATACTAGTAAATACACATAGAGACAAAAGAAAACTTATGTAAAATGTAAAAATGTTTTACATTTTTGTCATTATACTGAAAGTATTGTGGAAACGCACTTTAAAAATATTACACACTTTGAATTTTTTTTTTAAAGTGCGTTAAATTTCGGACCAAATCAACCCACTTTTAAAAATATTTCAAAGTGCGTTATATTTGGGATCAAGTTATAATATCCTATATTCATTTTTTACCGTCTTTGAAAACTTGGATGGGGACGGGGGTGGGGGTTCACCAAAGATCCAGATCAACTACCAGTACACTATTTATTGATTATGAGAAGAAGGTCCCATACCCCTCATTTTTCCTTCCAAAACATGTGGTATTCAGCATCTTAAAGTAAACGTTTAACATCGGAAAAAGAAATAGACTTTGTTGTAAATTAAGTACAGTGCTATTGAAAAAATAAACAAGCATGCCAAACAATAATATCTCCAATTGTATGTTAAAGAATCTATAAGTGTTTCAACATAAACACTCTTTTTAAATTCTAATCATATAAATCACTTCATTGTAAGAAAAAAAATATTCAAAGTGCTTTGTAACAAAGTATTTAAAATCTACCAGGGCTCTTTAAACTTTAAATTGTTTTTAAATTGTCTCATTTAAAGTGTTAAAGAGACAGTACAGCTGAAAACACATGTCTGAATAACCTCAGATTTACTTATTGTATCGTTAGGAAATAAGAAATAACGTTGATTGTAATAGTTGAAATACATAAAATACCTTTCACATACCTAATTAAAGTAATTATGTGCTTCCGGAATGTTTAGGGTCGTACAAACCAGAATAATCTGATATTGTGTATTTGTACCACGTGGACTTTGATTGACAGTAATTGAGACGTGCTGAAAACTACAAGATCTTCGTCCGACTACGATCATCATGGTATACGAGGTTCATGTAATAAGGACTCTCTTAACAGAACACATCATCACTCTCTCGATGATTTATTAATGGTTTACCAAGTTCAGTTCATTTTAAATTGAACAGATATAAATATGTCAAATATCCCCTCAGGGGCCTCACTTACAAAAATAAATATAGGATGTAGCAACTTCTATGATAAACGCAAAATTACATGCTTACAAAAAATAATTGTGGTTATTTTGAAAACTTTGTACAATTATTACCTGGGAGAGTAGAAAAATCATGTCCATAAGAATCTTCGCGAGACCTGCATGTGTTTTGTTTACAGTAAATACGCATGCGTAATAGTATAGAAGGCTGAACCCCTAACACGTTGCGATGTAAATATGTATGGGTTATACGTAATGCTAGTAAATAATTTTAATGAAATAATTAGATTTATTTCATGGAGAGATTTGTAATTTTCTGAAAGTTTATACATTCATTAGTAGTACAAAAATACCGAATCCGATCGGAAAATGTTTTCAAGTCTTTTTTTTATAAGATGCGCCGTACTCTCTCTTTAAAATCATATTCGATCTTAAAACATGACATCTAAGTTGCTCTTACAATTCAGCGTTTGATAACATCTTTCCCGAATTGATTGATTGAATTGATGAGAAATTTAAATTTTTCAAAAATGTTAAACGCAATCAAATCGAGTTGAAATTACTTTAGACCGATTTTAAAAATTGATACTAAGTTGCTCTTACAATTTTGTGTTTGTTAACGTCATACATGTATATCATGAGCAAGCATCTTCTCGGTGAAACCTTATCTCTTATATAACTAATATTGTTTGTATATCTATTGAGATGTACTTGCTATGAATGCATATTTGTTGCTACATATATCCAATAACTTCAAATTCTAATTCTCATCTACAAACATTTTTTAAGACAGCAATCACAATTACTTGACACTCAAATCAATGTCCAAAACAACTTGAGTTGCTTACAAGTATATTTCCGGATGAGTTTTACCTTCTTGTATACTGTATTCTGATTATTTTCGTTGTCAAAATCAAAAAGTACAATATCTGTTTTGATTCATCATGTCACTTTAAGTTAATATTTATTTTGATAGAAATAAAAAAAAATTACTTATTGTTAATCGTCATTAACATTAAAATATTTAATCTTCCCTATTATCAACAAAATTTTAAGTTTTCTTACCGTAGAATTTACTGATTATAATTGAAATTACACTTTTTTTTCATAAGTGAAAGAAACATAATCCTACGTCAAAAAAGATAATTGTAACGTCGAAAAATGAAGTCCAGCTTAGGAATACATAATTTAGAAATATCTTTAAAAACTTTATTGTGAAATACTTTTCTACAATTTATGATACTACTATAGAAGAATATTTCATTTCTCTAAGTTTAGATTTTTAATAAAAGCGTCAAAATAAATAGAAGAACTCGGTAAAAATTGTTGCACTTCTTGCCGAGTTGGCCTTTCGTTTCCCATGAAAGTCTGCATATCAAAAAATCTTTTGGCGACCGTAATTCCTATCTTTTTTATCGATGCGCTATGCAAATAAAGATCTAAGATATGAATTTTCTGTTATTTGTAGCATAAAGTATCAACACAAACTGATATTGTGATCTTTCTATTTGCATTTGTGTCCAATAGCTTTATCGATGAGATCTTCTCTGCATGAGGCAAGTCTTTCATAAAAGATTACATAGTATACAGTGAAGTCTTTGGTCTTGTAATGTTGGTATAGATTATTTCTTTATTTTTCAAATAGCTCATCAAACATTAAGAAAACCCGAATTAAAACAGCGATCTTTGAATTGATTACAACTTCGCAGAATTTTTTAAATTTCACGTATTGAAAATTTCTTTTGTGCTCCAGAGGTTTAATAGAATTTTTTGTTTCTTTACTATAAACTCTATTGAATATTTTTAATAAGATTTCTTAAGCATAAACCCCTTAGTGGGATCAAACACGTTCGACGAAATATTAGGAATTACAAATTTCAGGGGTGGTAGTTATGTATTTAAACCTTATTTTCATAGATCCAATTTATCAACACTATGTCCAAAAAGGTAATAACCAAAACCTACCTGGACTTTAAGTACTACTCGTTTTATATGTAGGTAAATTTGTCAGAATTTTTTTTACAATATCCATTATACGAGTTAGCTGTAGAAAAAACTGTCATTCTTTTAAAAAATGGATTAAGCAAAGGAAATGTAGAAATACAGATAAAACCACAAAGAATTTCTCATGTGAAACATACACTCAATATGTTGTTAAAGCAATATGAGCTGCCATTTTTATGTTAAAAATTGTTTTTTATGCAAATGTTATATTGTACTAAAATGAAAAAAATATCATGGCTTTTAAACTTTTGTAAGCCATGTTTTTGTAGAAAGGCCGTTATAAAGCCTTAATTGGAACAAAATTGAATTATTGTCGTCCTGTACAAAAAAGGATTTGCTATATATATTCCTTAGAAGAGAAATGTTTCTTTTGACAAAAATCAATGACTTGTTCAAATCTTATTTATCATCAAAGTTTAAATTACGTAGAGACTTATCATACTAACATGTTTTTGCACCAAAATAAAATTAAAAAAAAAAATACAGCTCATATTGCTTTAAACGTTTCCACGCCATTTGATTTGGTCTCTCAGTTCGCTCGACACGTGCACCAAATCTTATGGTACCTGGAAATAATTTATTAACATATAGTAGAAAAGGTTTATCACCCCGGTAAGCTGGTGACATTGATTTCTTTATAATATTTCCAAAATTGTATTATAAAAATGCCTAACTAAAAGCGATGAAAGTGGCTGTTTTAGTTTAAATTTAATCAAAAAGCAATTAATTTTGCTTATTAAAAGTTATCATAACACTATAAAACATGTACATGTATGTACTTGTACGAAAATAAACCCTATTTTTAAGAAATATTTTCACACCGAGCGGATATAAAGCAAGATTCGAAATCAAATTATTATATTTTTTCAAATCATCTGAGAATGGGAATATTTTTTTGGGAATTTACAGAATAAGTTCTTCGGAGGGTTAGTTAGTTGTGTGTCTCTGGTTTCATGTTTAGTACAAATTATCATTGTGCATTCTGTTGATCTTTAATCATTGATAAATGGTATTTCTCAAGTATACTCTGTATGTTTATATGAATGCAATGATAACTGTATGGTGATATTTTGTAATAAAAAGGACTTTTTTTTAGCTCCCCCCTTCCCCCTCCACACCAATAATACTTTACTTTCGTTTTGTTAACACAAAAAATTGAATTAAAAGATCAGTGATAAGGAAAAAGACTACATGTGGTACATTTTCCACCTCAAAAATGTTCATTTTAGCATCTTAATCAAAATTTTTAAAAGAGCTTTATAAATAACGTTAAAAAGGTTGGAACCATTTTTTAAAATCAATGTTTTAACAATTTATCATAATGGAGTCATGACATTTTAATTTTCAAAAATATATATTTTGGACCAAAATACGGATGTTTCAGGTTTGTTTTTTGACAAGGAAATATTGATTGCATGTTTGCTTAAGTTCCATTTTTTATGGTGACTATATATATCATCAGATGAACAAAACATGTGCAAACAGCACCAGAGCCAGGTGGTTCGCGTAATTGCAGACGTAAATACAGACAGAAAGAACTTTGTTTAATGTTAATGATTTAACAAATCTTGCAATCGTCTTCAAAAGTTGTTTAATTGTTTTCTCATAACATTAGTACCCGATTGATAAAATCGAATTTCCAATTTGCATGATTTCATTAAAATGGCCTTTACTCTTGTAATCTGTTGTTTTTGCCGATTTCCGGGAGTATTTGATTTTGGTCACAAGAGACAGCAGAGGAAACAATTGGCCAAGAGGCCTTAACGGTCACCTGAGTACCATAGCCCATACACATGTCCAATTCGCGATGTTTTAACAATAATGTCGACATCGCAGTTTTGAACAACATCGGGCCGACATTGTGTTAATATCGTATTAGCATTTACAGCGAACCCCCTACATCCTGTTTACATCGTCGAGATTGCAATGCTGACCAACATCGTATCAGCATTTTGCATACATCATGCGCCTTCTTTATTGTTTATATCGTCGACATCGCAATGTTGATCGACATCGAATCGATATCATGTCTACGTCATACCACTTATATTCTGTTTACATCGTCGATATCGCAATGTTGGCCAACATCGCGTCGACATCGTGTGTCTTCTTTTTTCTTTAACAATATTGTGTCTACATTGTGTCTGCATTTTGTGCCTTCTTTCTTGTTTACATAGTCGATATCGTCTACATCGCAATGTTGATCGACATCGAGTCGACATTATTTCTATATCGTACCTTTTTATTTTCTACGATATAAACATTAAATAAATATCTGCGATGTAAAAAAAAATATAAACTCAATATCGGTTCAACATCGTATACATTGCATTGTCGACATTGTTAACGGTATTCACGTCAAACAAATATCATAAATGTCGACAATGTAAACTCGATATCGTTTTAACATTGTTGACGCTGCAATGTCGACGATGTTATCGTCAAGAAATATTGGCGATGTCGACGATGTAAAATTGATAACAGTTCAATATTGTATAAATTGCGATACTGACGACACCTAAAAAGAAATATGAATTGGGCATCAATGCAAACACAGACCTGTCGATGAATCAAACACATGTATTTAATTAAATTCCATTCCGGAGTAACAAAAATAAAAAAAAATATGGTAATGACGATCACCTTTCTGCTTGAAATCTTTATAAAACGACAATGAAACCTACAATTTTGGCAAAAAACTTTAAGATCATAATAAAGTGCATTACCTGATATTGAAAAGGTGCAGGACTCTATCTGATAAGAAATAAATTTTCCCATATTTGTTAACTTTCAAGATAGGTTTATGTTTATGTTTTCATAGATAGACTAAAACAAGATGGCTAATACATATGTTTTATATATGACAACCTCTCATCCTCCATCACCAGGGGCCAGACAGTTAGCCGACATATTCCACAGCATTGAATACCCAATTATTGTTACTGCATCTGGCATCAATTATACCAAAATCATTTTACATGTACCGCTTATCAGTGATTTTGGCTAGCCAATTATTACTTTACTATTAACAAGTATATTTGTTAAATTAACAACTGCTTTGGCTGTTTTGTTTTAAATAATAAAAAGATTAGTTTAACTCTTCCAGTCATACAACTTCACAGTTACACTTTTTTTTAATGATTTATTACTAAATATGAGCAACAAGGGAAGATAACTACATTATGAACAAGTAAGGAAAAATAACTCTATTAACTGTTACTCCCCCCCCCCCCTTTGAACTCTTTCGAACGCTTTTCAACGTTTTCACAATATCTTAACATTGATAGACAGCTTCATTCTTTCTATCTCTTTTCTAACTATGTGAATTTACTCATTCCCTCATTGAAATTCCAGAGCATTATAAAACATGACCACCCCCCCCCCCCCCCCCCCCAAGAGGCATAACCCATATCCCAGTTGGCATGAAATTTACAATTTTGGTAGAAGGCTTTCTGGTCTAAAAAATTATGAATTCAGTTTTCCTTACAAATCTGTGGGGGTAGAGAAGTTGATTTTTAATATTGTATGCAGAACACTATGTGACCATTTTGGCACCGCCCTAGAGTCAAAACCAGTATCTCAAGGTAAATGAATTTACAAATCGGTAAAAGGCTTCCTTTTCTACACAATTGTGAATTTAGTCTTTCTTACAGGTGTGTGGAAGCAGAGATGATTTTCAACATTATTTGCATTAACACTATATGGCCATATTGGCCGGCCCTAGGGCCTGAACCCCTGATCCAGGGGCCATGATTTCACAATTCAAGTAGAGGAGTTCATGGACATCATTATCATGCATTCAGTGTCCCCCCACATGTGTGGGAGTAGAGACGATTTTTTAATGAGATTTAGTACATTTTTTCATTATATGGCTATATTAGCCCCGCCCTAGGGCGTGAATCCCTGTCCAAGAGGGCATGAATTTTAAAATTTAGATAGAAGACTTCATGGATATCATAACCATGCATTCAGGTTTTTCCTGACATGTAGTGGAGTAGAAAAGAAGATTTGTTTTCTTGGGCATATTTTGCCCCGCCTATGACGCCCCGGGGATGGTCGAGCCATGAATTTCACAATTTGATTCCCCTTACCATAGAAATGCTTCACACCAAAAATGGCAAGAATTGGTCTTTTCAAGAAAAAGTAAATGTAAAATTGTTAACGCACAAATGACAATGGGCGACGGACGATGCACGACGACGGACGAAGACCAATAACAATAAGTCACCTGAGTAAATTTTGGTACAAAGTTCGAAAATGTATAACAAGGCTTATTAATGAAAAAGGTTTTTTCCTTTAAATTTAATATTTGTTTTTTGAAAATGTTTTATGATTTTGATTAAATTAATAAATATTGTCCTTTTTTCAATGTAAAACGAGCATCTAACACATTTTGAAGCAAATTTTGTTAGACTTTTTTATATATATATTTTAAAACAACCTGGGCTTAGTTGTTTAATACGACCGTGTTGATCCAGCAACAGCGATGGTGTTAAATAGGTTGTAAAGTGAGAAGACAATGCTTTATGAAGAGACATCAATCAGACATTGTAGAGTTTCCTCTCGATGACCTTTGGAACGGATTTCAACTAAAAAAATAGCATAATGAATATTGTCTTCCGTAATTTGTTTCAGATTGAATATAATTGGTTATCACCATACATGTAACCTTGAATTCAAGGTTATAAGTTTAAAGCCTAACATTTAATTAGATTGTTTCTATTCAACTGAAAAAATTAATTAGTCAATTTGAATCCCGCTATAAGATAACAATTTCCAAACAACAATTAAAGTCAACTGCTTTTTTTTTTTTTACTGTATTTGATTATTGTCAAATAACTGACTTCGTTTGTTATATCAAGAACTATAGTCCGTATGTTGGGTTCATCATATTACCTTTTGCTCACCTCTTTGATGTTTGCCAGTCATTGCATTGACAATGTGTTTTTAAATTAATGATCAATTAATTAATCAAGTTAAGATAGATTACGAAGCACATGGTTTATATTTTGTTCCCGAGATGAGTTAGTGGTTTGACACCAACGTTCAATGGCTATATGTCAAAAGCATTTTCAAGAGCATCATGACTATTGACGCCTAAATCGATAAAGCCTAGATGCCTTCTTGCTATATTAACCATTGAACTAATAATTTGCCTTTCTCGTCGGCATGTGAGATAAAGAAGGAATATAGTTTAAAAGTACAAGATACGTTACTCTATAAAGACACGTCATTATTTTCTTATTTCTTAAAACTTAAAAAATTAATGAAATTTTTTATAAATAAATATTACATAAAATAAGGATACAAATGAACTGTTTAGTTTACCGTCTCATTTTCTTGAACATTCATTCAATAATTGTATTTGTAATATATAACAATAATCACCGTTAAATTAAAAAAAAAGAGAATTGAAATAATTGTCCTCTGCAAGGACAAAACTTGATTTGACATTTTTATGTATTTCAGTGAATAAACCCTATAGTGATTTGCAACTAAGATAATTCAAGTTTGATAATTGAAATTATGCATTCAGGGAATTATTCACACAGAGAATGTTGATATGAAGACAGGAAATGCACTTTATCAAATTATACTTCTGGTTAAGTTCGCCTTTTGTTTCTTAAGAATGTCTACATGTCAAAAAACTTGAGCATTCATGTCTATTTAGTTTTTAAATGATTTGTGATTTATAAACAGTAATAACTTAGAAATGGGATCTGCTCCAGTAACTTTAACCAGACGCATTTCGTAATGGTTAAAGTGTTATCTTAGAATAGAATTGATTATTAAAAAGTACAAGTCCATATTCATAACTGTAGCATTGCTTTTTTTACATTAAATATGGAGTTCAAATTAACGAAATTGTCCTGTAATAAAGAAAAAAAAAGGAAACAATAAATGCTTATTCAATAGTACCAAGAAAGCCGTATAACCCATCTTTGTTAAGGCATCATTCTTTATTTTCGTTAAATGCACTGTTTGAAAGTTGACTTTAATCAACTCTCCTATGCAGTTTCTCGGGCAAACCGGAACTGAAACCGCTGACAAGACTTAGTACTTTAAAATAATCGATAAATGTGATGTAATGTATTTAGTGCAGAAGCATTGTTTTTCAAGGACACCCTGCGTTCTATAGTTTGCATTGCATATCGGACATTTACGAAATAGATACATACATAGACGACAAATTCATATTGTAAGGTACTGTGAAATAAACAATGAATGTGAATACAATTCTGGTATTGTGTTTTTATTTTTTGTTTTTATTTGAAAAATTGTTGCGTAACGGCGTAGCACAGAATGGGTTACATTAATCATTACAAACTTTTAATGACTGTAAATACCTTTTATCCATATAATGAAAGAATTTAACACTTTTTACCAACATGTTATTAACACACCATGTTGACACCAGGATCTTTCGGGATTTTTCATAGTAAATGCACTGAGTTAGAGTTATATCCCGTATTTTCTTTGCTAAAGAGACAATACACGGAACGCATTCCATCGTTAAACCGGGTTCGTATGACATTTATCATTTTAACTTTAAAACATGCTATTTACACTCTCTTTAGAAATATGATATGAATTTTAAGCATAGAATAAAATATTTCTTTGCCTTAAAGAGACAGTACAGCTGAAAACACATGTGTGAATAACTTCAGATTTAATGGAGAACTTTGTAATTTTCTGAAAGTTTATACATTCATGAGTAGTACAAAAATACCGAACCTGATCGAAAAAATTTTCAAGTTGGTTTTTTAATAAGATGCGCCGTACTGTCGTTTTAAGTCAATGTTTTCACAATATCGCATTTGCATGGATAAACTCAGAAACAATAAAACAAATAGGTGTAAATTTTAATTAGAAATTTGCTAAATATTCTTTTCATACATATTCTTCATTTCTTATGAGAGAAATTATAAAATAAATATATATCAACTTCTGTCTTCTCTGATTAGAACACCGTGATGAGCCTCTCGTGATTTAACATGAATGAAATGCATGATTGAAAAATAAAAAAATCCAGATGATTTCCGGAATTTTCTGAAGTATTTGCGTTAATTATTAATTAGCAAAGCTCAACTGAGGAAAAATTAAAACAAATTGGTAATCTCCAAGTACCAATGATGTTTAAAATCTATAAAACAAAAGACATGCAGTACTCTTCAAATTTATCGGTATTAAGGGCCAAATAATCGAGTCTATTATTTCAAAGTATTTATTTATAAATACTTTAAAAATGGTCGGATTTTAAATGGTAAAGAACAATTCAGATTATTTGGTAGTCGTTTTGATTCAGAATACGAGACTATATTGAACTCAAGCGTAGGAATAATTCCTCGTTAATCTCCGACTAGCAAAGAGACTCAGTGGTTGTCGGGGATTTACGGAGACAGCCAAGCGCCTGGTTGAACGAGACGGTAATGAACTCTGGCTTGTCGAATGAGACAAGAGTTTAATATTTGAATATTCCTTAAATATCCAGAAATATTTTGAATTCTGATACATAGTTTGATGAAATTAATTCTATCTATAAATATTACACAACATGATTCCTACGGGTTTTATCTCTATTCTTTGGAAAAACCCAGAAATTCATACCGGTATTAGGAAAAAATGTGCATCATTCTAAAACAGCTAAGAAACTACTTGTCATTTGAAATTTTTTTAAACTAAATAATAATCCATAAAATCAACTCCCATCAGTACCTCTTTATTATTTTATTATAATAGAGACTTATTTTATGGATCAATATTACATGTATTAATTGTTCCTGCTAAATGGGCTTTCCTTTCATGTCTCATCAAAACGACACTATTACATGTATATCCACAAAACTAGTTCATGTGATCACTCGTAATGAGATAACTCGCCATTGGTTGAAATCAGTTTCATTACTGCGGAATACATAATTCTAGGAATATTCTTAAACTTTATTGTGAAACACTTTTCTACAATTCATAATAATACTTTAGAATACTGATAATCATAGTTAACATCTTTGGTTTTTAACCTTACTATTTCTTTCCCTAAGTTTAGATTCTTAATAAAAACGTAAAAATGAAGAAAAGAAGTCGTTAAAAATTGTTTCATTTCTTGCCAAATTGGCCTTTTGTTCATTAAGAATGTCTGCATAAAGAAAAAAAACATGAGACGACCGCAAGTCCTATTTTCTTTATCGCTACGCTATGCAATTAAAAAAATCAGATATGAATTCTCTGTGATTTGTAGCATTCATTATCAACAAAATTTGATATTCAGACTTTTTGAATTGCATTTGTGTTCAATAGCTTTATCGAAGAGATCTTCTCTGCATGAGGCAAGTCTTTCATAGAAGATTACACAGTATACAGTGAAGTCTTTGGTCTTGTGTAGATTATTTCATTATTTCTCAAATAGCTCATAATTAAACCATTGAGAATTCAAACTAAAATAGCGATCTTTGAATTGATTACACCTTGGCAGAATCTTTTAAATTCCACGTATTGAAACTGTCTTAAAGTGCTCCCGTGCTTTACTGAATAAATTTTAATCAGATTATTAAAGCATAAACCCCCTAGTGGGATCAAACACGTTTGACAAAATCTTAGGAATTGTAGATTTCAGGGGTGATGGTGGTTTATTTAAACCTTATTTTCATAGATTCAAATTATCAAAACTCTGTCCCAAAAGACAATTACCAAAACCTACTAGAAATTTAAGTACTACTCTCTTGTTTTTTTGTTGGTAAATTCGTCAGAATAATTTTACAATATCCACTACTTGAATGAGCTGAATACAAAATTGTCCTTCTTTTGAAATAATCATGCCTGGAGTAAAGGAAATACAGATACAATCACAAAGACTTGAATTTCTTAAAATATCACTCAATATGTTTTCATTTGATTTTGTCCCTCTATTTGCTCGGCACCAAATCTTACGGTACCTGAAATAAGTTTATTAACATATTATATGGTTTATCAAACAAATATCTCCAATCGGCGTGAAATGATTTTTTTTCACTTCTAAACAACCCCTATAATGATTACTTTATCATCTTTCCAAATTGAATTATGAAAATGCCTAAAAGAAAGCGATGGAAGCGGTTGTTTTAGTTTGAATATAATTAATAAGCCTATAACTGTATGATACATGTTGATGTCAACATACATGTACATGTATGTACTGGTATAACAGAAAAAAAGTTATAAAGAATATTGTTAACACCGAGCGGTTTTAAAATTAGATTCCAAATTAAACTATTACATTGTTCAAATCCCCTGAGAATGAGAGTGTTTTTATTTCAAAATAACAGAAGAAGGTATTTTGAGGGTTTGTAAGTTGTGTGTCTCGGACTTCATCTTTAGTACATTGTGCAATGTGTTCATCTTTAATCAACGATAAATGATATTTCTCAGGTATACTCTGTATGTTTATATGAACGCAGTTATACATGTACATGTAACTGTTTGATGATATTGTTTTATAAATAGGACTTCAGCCCCCTCACCCTTAAAAAAAACCCGATGATACTTTACTTTCGTTTATTTTTAACAAAACAAAATCGAAGTAAAAGATTATTGATTAAAAAGGACTACATGTGGTATATTTGGTAACTCAAAAGTTTTCATTTAAGCCTCTTAGTCAAAGTTTTAAAAAGAGCTTTATGAATAACATTTTTGAAAAAATGGAATTATTTGGAAATCAGTGTTTTAGTAATTTATCTCAATTAAGTCATGACATATTTATTTTCAAAAATAGATATTTTGGACCAAAATATGAATGTTTCAGGTTTGACTGGGAAATACTGATTGCATGCTTGCTTAAGTACCATTTTTTCTATGATGACTATCATCAGATGAACAAAACATATTTGTTAACACTATCAGAGACACGTGGCTCGCGTAATTCCGGAACGAAAGTAGTTACAGACAGAAAGAACTTTGTTTGATGTAAATGATTTTAAAAATCGCGTGATTGTTTTCAAAAGTTGTTAAATTGTTTTCTCATAATACCCGATTACTGAAAAGGAATTCCAAATTTGCATCTTTTAATGAAATAACCTTCAGTCTTTTAATTTGTTGTTGTTGCTGATTTGCGGGAATATCTGCAGGTATGCAGCTGCTGACATGCATGTTCACGAAGCTGTTATAGGACTACGGTGTGTCCTAAGTACATTGTACATCTTTGGATACCTCTGAGTCTTAAGTCTGTTTCTTGAAGCTCTCCTACATTTAGGAACCTCCATAACTTTGTCCTAGCGTTCGAATATCACATACCTAGTCATAAGACCACCCTGAGGCTGTAAAATCACGTTTTTGGGGATACTGGGACTGTTTTGAAGCTTTATCTTAATACCAGTAGAATAAAGGAATATTTTCTACAGTTCCAGCATTTCCGAGAAACCTCAAACTCCTACCCTGGGAGGAAGGGGGGCATATGGATTTTTTTTTTCATGTACGTTCATTTTAACATAATCATGTGGAGAGGGAACCCGTACTCTGACCCCCTCCCCCATTGCTACATGCTTGCCTCGGAGCTGACAAATTAAGCAATTTTCCCCCTAAATCCTGTATGTTTGGCGAATGAAATTTTTCACTTATTTTTAACTTTTGAATATCTACAATGTAAGCGTAGTGATCTACATTGATTGTTTTGATTACTATTTTGATAATATTTTTTTCAAATGCCCTTGGATATAAAGTAAAATTAATTTTCACCGGTTTCTATAAGCCACGCGTGATCATTCTCAAGTTTTATCACTTCAATCTGAAAAAAAAATAATCTTTAGAAATTCCTAATGTTCAATAAACTGCATTTGTGTATTTTCGATACATATTCCAACTCTTTCCTTATATAACATGTTCGTGTATTTTATATGGTGCAGATTAAAGGAAAATTGGTTGTGTTTGTACGTGCGTGTTTCTACATGTATTACGTCAAATTCTATGAAAAGCGCGTGTTTATTCATTACATGTATTTGAATGACAATATTATTAAATGTTAATTTATGTTCAAAGAATGCTCACGTGTTGTTAAATAATAATTGCTTCTAAGCCATTTCTGTCCTGATACACATTTTATTTAAAGCTATACACGCTATAATTTGCGTCAATTTTGAATAAAGGGGAAAATGTATGTGTTTGATTACTAATAAAAGTTACCTTTATTTTGTTAATTATAATGCTCAATTCGATCACGTAACAAATATATCAAATATTAAACAATAAAAAATATTTATTTTCCTGCCAGGAAAGTAATGCCTCCTCGTGAATATCAATCTATCACGTGATATCGACAGCTAAATTTAGCCTATCATACCAAAACTGGTGAAGGGTCAACATCTTCATAATTGTGATAGTTTCACAAAGGAAAGGATATTTTCAGTAAAGCATAAATTTGTCCGATATACGAGTACAAACAAAAGAAAAAAATACAAGCCTGTGAGTAGATATGAATACTTCCTTTAAAAAAATGACGTAGACCTGTGTTTTTCCCATATGTGCTATTTATAGATCCTATAAGTGTTAATGCAGAAGTAAGGGTATCGTGAATGGCAAGCGTATTTTACTCATTATACATGTATGTATTTCAAATTAACAACTGTTAAGCATATTAAAAATCAAGTTGGATATTTAATTAGGCAAACAATAACGACCACCTAGTTCTCCGCGGACATGCGCAATGAGGTCGGTTTGCTCTTCCTTCATCAATATTCATGAAAAGGTATATTTTCCTGGCAGGAAAATAAACAATTAAAAATCAATATCTTTGTAACGAGATGGAATTCACCCTTGTAATTTACAGATTAAGGATAACTTTTATAAATAGACAAACACGTGCATTTTCACTGTCATTCAAAATTGACGCAAATTATAGCGTGTATAGCTTTAAACAAAATAGAGGTATTTGGATTTCGGGGGGGGGGGGGTGTTTACTTTTTTGTGGGTTTTTTGTTTGCTTATTACTAAATTGTTATTGGTCATTGATATTAATTTTATTTAGGTAAATGTAAACGTACAATTTTCTCTGACAAAATGTTTAATGATCTATCCCATCACATGTCTCTCAAATTCGATCTGAATGAATAAATGTGAAAAATAAGAGTGGTTGTAAAATGTAAGGATATCCCAACTTAAGATGTTCCGAAGTCACCGTCGAGCTTCATCTTAAGACGTGTCCTATATTGATCTTAAAATGTTCTTAACTTTCTTCCTAAGTCATATCGCTTAGGTCATATCTTAGGAAAGTTTCGTGATTATGCCTGCAGTTTTATATAACTGCATTTGCGTATAAAATTCAAACTAGAGGTACTGTGAGCAAGCCTACAATCGACCCCCCCCCCGTCTAAGAGAGAATCATATTTCTAATATAGAAAAAAAATGGATGAATCTATTTCACCGTACATTTTCTATAAATAACAACTGCTCTATTTTTTAAAACTGTTAATGCTAATAAGAATACACAAATCAATTTCTTTTCTTTAAACTCCATTTCATTTCAACCTAACTGTTAATGCATGAAGACAGTTGCATCCTCATGTTAACAAACATGAATGGAATCAAACGATTACCTGCAGGTGTCATAACAGTATTTCACTGAAGGTGTCATAACAGTATTTCACTGAAGGTTCACGTCAAAACATGGCTGAGCCAAAATAATTCCCGAATTTTCCTTTGAATTCGGGGCGGTTCCGCACGCGACAGGGGCTAATTTTTTTTATGAGATGAAAAACAATGTGTAAGAGGTCTAACTATCCCATTTTTGTAATAATGCGAGGTCATTTGAATTTTTGATGCGTGTTGTTTCCGGAGGGGGGGGGGGGGGGTGAAAAGGCCCGGGCTTGATTTTCAAGCACGTGTGTATCTTCGAGGTAAACAAAGTATCACGCCTTGCTAAATGCACGTTTGTATTTTGCTAGAAAATTGTAAATGAAGCGTTGTTAAAAAATATGTCAAGAGGATATTTTCCAGAAGTTCGTTTTGAATTTTAAACATGTATCTAAAGTTGTGCAATTTTGGTAAGAATATATAGTAAAGTTTAATACTGTAGTGACACCTACATGACTACATGTCAAGAAGCAATTAAACATTATGGGTATTCCGAGCTCGATTCTTTTCCCTATTTTTTTTTTCAACACAATTAAAAAAAATACATCGAGGCAGGCAATTTTCAGAGAGACGGGCAGTATGAGAATATAAAAATTATTTTTTGTGGCATGACACAAGCAAGCTTTGTGTCAAATGTTACCTTCTAATCATTTCCATTAATACAAGACATGACACAAACAGGAGTAAGCGTTTTTTAAACAATTACCTTGAATGACACACCCTCATGTCGTAAGCAAGTAAGGGTATTCAATGTTTCTCCATAAGAAAGATATATACCGGACACGACTTTTGCACTTTTTTCTGCCATTGACCTTGACCTTAACCAAATGACCTTGAGTCAAGGTCACGACACATCCTTAGGTCATAAGCAATCTTTGTGTGAAATAAGAACTTCCAATGTTTCTCCATAAGAAAGATATGGGCCGGACACAAATAGGTGATTCCTATATACCATCCCCCTCTTTTTTTGGGGGGGGGGGGGGTGAGGGAGGTATAAAAATCCGAATTGCTTCAAGTAATAATTATTAATAAGATTAAAAATTGATGCATTTTTATATAGAATACATATATCATAACATGGCCCTTAAATGTTAAAGGTTATTTATTTATTTTTTTAAAATGTTTTCATGATTTTGATTAAATCAAAAAAATATTGTCCCATTTTCTAGGTAAAAATACCTTTTTAATTAGTTCTGCTCCTGCGTAAAATCATTTGCATACATTATTTTTTATATTGTATAGAGATTTTACCAACAAACAGCTAGATACTATATCTATACCAATGATCATCATGGGACGTAAAAGATTCAACTGTCACGTTCCGTAATTTGATTTATTGGCATGTTTAAAAAATATTAAAGACATGCAGATAAAAATAGTAGATATTTTCTTCCTAAAATGAAAAGTAAGTCAAATTGGCATGATTGTGTACTGAATTATGGAATGATTCAATTGCACAATGCCATGCAAAAATATTAAATGCAATTTAAATGTTTTTAGTTTTAGCTCACCTGCACTGAAAGGTCAGTTGACGTATTTTTATAATATTTGTCCGACGTCCGTCTCTCTGTAAAATACATTTGTATTTATTCTCCAGAACCACTGGACCGGTGTTAACCACACTTTGTACAAACCATTCTTAGGTGAAGGGAATTCACGTTTATTAAAATGAAGGGCCGTAATTTTTTCCAAAGGGAGATGATAAAAATCATTGAAAATTGTTGGTATCGTTTAAAAGTTTTCTTGTAAAAGAATTAGCCAGAAAAGCTACTTGTGCGGAAGCATACTCAGGTAGGGTAGATTCAAGTTTGTTCGTGATCCCCAGGAATCTTTTAAATCTTCTTCTTTAAATCCAATGGGCTGGAAAAGATTTAACCTGTGTGGAATCATCCTCAGGTAGATTACATTCAAGTTTGTTCAAGTTATGATCCCGGGGGTAGAGTGGGTCCACAATGTGGAAAGGGTAAATTTTTACATAAGAAAAAAAATAATCTTATGTTATAACATATGATTTTAGTAAAATGAGTGTATCTTGACATATTTGCTTAGAATCTGGACTTGTTTTCGACCCCATCAAGGGCTCAAAGTTTGATGTAGGTTTATAAAATATTTGTTAAGGATCTTTTTGAGAACTGTAATACTCATATGTAATATGAATTTGAAATCATCCCGTGCAAAAGGGGTTTAAAGTCCACATAATTATATCCGAGGAGAAAGTTGAAAATCTTTTTATATCATCATTCCCCTACATTGTCCAGATATTTCGTATATGACACCATAAATCTGATTTTATTAATTATGGCTATTGTTGCAACGGTGAGCGATGTGGCCCATGAGCTTCTCATGGCCCATTATCCCATTAAAACTCTTCAATAGACAAGTGCTAAATCTCAATACACAAAGGTTAAAAGGTATGAAATGCGTTATTTGTGACAAAAAACAAGACAAACTTTTTGCAAAACCTCTTTCGTTTGATGTGGCTATTTGACATTGACGTTACATAAGTGCATCCGCTTTCGGTGAGAGACCTACTTATGGGTTTTGCCGTGACTTATCCACTTCAAACAGCCATCGTTGACCAGGGCCGGCCAAAACCCTGACTACTGCCAAACTACTTGTGAGATTCTGCTCGAGTGCTATTGGTAGGTTACTCAAAAACTCATAGTTTCCTCAAACATAAATGTGGAATCCATTACTTGCAAAATATGGAATAGTTTTTATTCAATGAAAAAAAACCCACCTTTCCCTAGTGTACATGTAACTACAGATCAAACAAGATATCTGTGAGCCAATGCTCACTAGTAAAACCCCCGCTCTGATGTGAATATGCAAAATAAGCAAAGTTGACATTTAACAGAAAGCTGGCATCCGATTCGTACAGAAATACATCCCACAATACGACATGCCTAAACAAATACTGTGTTAAAATTTCAAGCATCTGCGATAAATAGCTGCTGAGAAATCTTTGAGGAAATTTTGTTTGAAAATTTTGGCTAAAATAAACAAAGTACTCATTTAACAGGAAGTTGACGTCCGATTGATACAAAAATATATCCCACGATATGGCATGCCTATACAAATATTTTGTAAAAATTTCAAGTATCTGCGATAAATAGTTGCTGAGAAATTTTTAAAAATTTTGGCTAAAAATAAACAAAGTACTCATAAAACAGGAAGTTGACGTCCAATATGTACAAAAATATATCCCACGATATGGCATGCATATACAAATACTGTGTAAAAATTTGAAGCATCTGCGATAAACAGTTGCTGAGAATTCTTTGACAAAAATTTGTTTGAAAATTTTGGCTAAAAATAAACAAAGTCGTTATTTAACCGGAAGTTGACGTCTGATTGGTACAAAAATATATCTCACGATATGGCATGCATATACAAATACTGTGTAAAAATTTGAAGCATCTGCGATAAATAGTTGCTGAGAAATCTTTGACGAAAATTTGTTTGAAAATTTTGGTTAAAAAATAAGCAAAGTCGTCATTTAACAGAAAGTTGACGTCCGATTGATACAAAAATATATCTCACAATATGGCATGCAAAAACAAATAGTGTGTTAAAATTTCAAGCATCTGCAATAAATAGTTGCTGAGAAGTTTTAAAAAAATTTGGCTAAAAATAAACAAAGTACTCATTTAACAGGAAGTTGACGTCCAATATGTACAAAAATATATCCCACGATATGGCATGCATATACAAATACTGTGTAAAATTTTGAAGCATCTGCGATAAATAGTTGCTGAGAAATCTTTGACGAAAATTTATTTGAAAATTTTGGTTAAAAAATAAGCAAAATCGTCATTTAACAGAAAACTGGCATCTGATTGGTACAGAAATACATTCCACAATATGGCATGCCTTAACAAACACTGTGTAAAAATTTCAAGCATCTGTGATAAATAGTTGCTGAGATAAATGCGACAGAAATTTTTGTTACGGACGGACGGACAGACAGACAGACAGACAAACAAGGGTAAAACAGTATACCCCTCTTCTTCGGAGCGGGGGTATAATTACTGTTCTAACCTGGATTTTGATCATTGATCGAAGGTTCCTCGAATAACACCAATCCTTTCTTGGAAGGGTACAAGACCAAAAAATTTGAGCATTCGGAAACAATTTAGAATTTGAGATAAAATATCTAATCAAATTCTAAGTACGTAATGTAGTTCGACATTTTTAGATCCACGATTCATGATAACATTAATTGTGCACAAGTTCGTCAATTACTCTGTTTTCAAATGAAGATCAAATACTCTTATCACGCTGTAATCCTGTCACAAATGTCATGTAATTGGAAGAGAAAGATTTATGTTCTGCCCACAATTCTTTTATTAGTCGGAGCAGGGCAGGTGACTTCATGAAAAAGAACCCTTAAATAAACACACAAAAACATTTATTAGAGTTTAATTATTTTGCTTGCTCGTGTGACCTACTGCAATTGGTCTAGGTCTGTCGTCGTGCGACGTGCGTTTACATAACAATGATACATTTACAAGGCTAATGATGACCATTTTTGTGTGTGAAGCAGTTCTAGGATATGAGGAATCAAAATTGAATTTTTTTTAATATTACCACCCACATGTCTTCATGGACAGAGTCAAATATGCAAAACAAGGTCAAATTTTCAAAAAACATCTTTCTACTCCACACCAAATACATGGTAATAATATCCATGAGGCCCGTTGCTAAAATTGTTAATTTCGTGGCCCCTGGGCCATGGGTTCGGTCCCTAAGGTGGGACGATTATGAGATAAACTGAATACATTATTATACACATGTAGACCTCTACTTGAATTGTGAAATTTATTACCCCTAGGTCAGGATTTTTGTTCAAAGGGAGGGGGCATTATTGCCGTTTAGTGAAAAAGGTAATAAAAACAGACAAATCCGATTCTCAACTCCCATACATGATTTGGAAAAACTAAATGAATGGTTATAATGGCAATGAATCGCTCTACCTATATTGGGACATTCAAGATACCTTGGTCAGGCTTTCAGGTCCTAGAGCTGGGCAAAGATGGCCATGAATTGGACTAATTGTATTCAGCGCGTCGGCGCGCCCGCGCGTCAATATCATCTCTTTTATTACAAGTCAAATATTTCCGTTGTAAAACACTCAGATGAGGTCGATTTTTTATAAATTTAAGGCATTATTGTTAACATTCATGTCGAAAAATATCAAACCAGCTAGTGATTATCTTGTCAAACAGTTTTGATTCAATTGAATCACGAGCTTTTAACGGTAGAGCTTTCATATATTGTAGATTTATTCTTTAGTGCCAAAAACCAATGTTCTTTGTATTTCTATTTTAAGTCATGATTTAACCTTGAATTTTATTTGCTATAATTTTGAGCGGTTACCTTTAAACACCACCTAACAATATCTTTTATATCTTTTAGTCTCAAAATATAACATTGATCCTGGAGTATACTCTACTTTTGGAGGACTAATTTTAGCCAAAAAATACAGGGTATCAGTGTTTCACAAACACATACTCTTCGTATTTACATGTATTAATGTTTAAAATTTTATCAAAAACATGTTTTAATATTACATGTAAATACGTCAATTTTAATCGAGTTGGAGAAAAACACATGATGTATCGTATAGTGGTTTAAATCTATAACGTCATGGAAAAGTATATATAACGTTACACCTTTATGACGTCATAGTATACTGACAGAGCAATTGCGATTATAGAGAAATAATTGCAGCTCCTCCGTATGGACTTACAGTGGGAAAGAACAATGGATATGCAAATATTAGTATATGTTTACCAGTGCTGGCTATGCCAAATCATTATATACTCCTCCCCTGGATAATTCAATCTTAATAATTTCACGCAGTAAAAGGGGAGAGGGGGTCAGGACCCCATCCCCCCATAATTGATAATTTAATTTTATTAATTTTATAAATTAAAATTTCCAAAATATGCCTCGGTCATTTTTCTACGGGGATCATTTTTATCCATGTTTAACATGAAGAAAAATAACCCCTGGGTCTTTTTTCTTAAGAAAAATCCAATTATTCTTCAGCTAGAGGGGGTCATTATTCTACGTCGAAAAATGATCCCCGGTCATTATTCTACGGGGGTCATTGTACTTCATTACACCGGCCCAATATAATGAATTTCGCTGTGCTGTATTATTTATTTATTTTTATATCAGCAATTCAAGTGTATTTTCAAGAAGATTATATAAGAAATTGCATTCTCTAGTATTTTGCAGAAATGCCTGGTAAGGTATCCTAATTTTTTGCAAGAAAGCTTGTCAGAGTAGTTGTAAACCATTAAAAAATTCCTGGAAAATGTTATATATAATTGAGGAACGTGTCGTCTGACCTTTAATATTTACATATACATGTACGTATCATTATAATAAATTACATGTATTTATAAGATAGATGATTTTACAACTTGATGCAAAAAGTCAATGCATTTAAATACAATAATCAATCTATTTTTTATTATCCATAATTTTACGCTACAGTATATAAGACGTACTTCGAGTTGATTTATGATTCGATGAGTAGAACTTTTTATAGCTTGATTTCGGATAAAAAGTCGTTGAATAATAAAGATTTTAACATAATGGTCAATTCAGAATTTTTATTTCATTTTAAAAGTGATTGTAACCAGTTCACCTTGGCATACTAGGTTTCATAGTGTTGTTTGGTAGGCTTTATTGTAAAAACTTCATCCGAAAATCAAGGGTCGGTAATACCCGAAGTTTGCGAAAATCACCGGATTCCTCTTAATATCAAATGTATGTGAACATTCAAATGAATGCAAGTTAAAACATTTCATATTTTTGAAGAAATGTTCTCATTCGTTAGCTTTTTCATGATTTTGAGAGAAGTTCAGATTTCGGTTATTCAGTTCACAGTAATTAAAGTTAGAGTTATATTTCTCGTTACACTTTATGTATTTAAACACAATTGTGACCTCAGAGTTCACGTCGGTTTTGTGTCATCTGGCTCTATAAAAATCCCCCTGATTATGAAAACTACGCATAATATACTGTTTTCATTTGTATAAAATGCAATTACATATTTAATCTGGTTCTCAACAGTTTTACTTTGATTCTCGCGAGAACGTGAGAACGCCATTTGCAATGCTTGGAATTGCATTGTGGGTCGAAATTTATTAACGCCGAAAAATTATACCGAATTTATGTGCAATAAAACTATTGTGACGTCACTCGATTGTATTTGAAAGTGTACAGAGGTTAAAGGGAGATAACTCATGTAATGGAATTATGTATACAAGCGGAAAAAAGAAACTGTGCATTATAAAATTTAGTAAAAATTTTCTATATCTATTGTTTGTATTTATAAAATTTAAACAATCGATAATGGTGATGTTTTTGACAATATCGGATGATTACCGTCCGGGTGCACGGACTTTTTTCATGGTTAGTGTGCACCTGTTGTTAATTGAAGAATTTGTACGCACGAGGTTTACGGGCCAATATTGTTTGGAATAAGAACTGTAAAAGATTTGTTTAAACTTTTTTTGTTTAGGAAATCACTATAGTTTCAACAAAATTTACCCCTATGTCATGCCATGACTCAACGAAAACCAACGTAATCGTGCTGTTGGGATGCTGCAAGTTGGTATTGCACAAAATACTGTAGCAAGACACTTTGAAGTTCATCGGAACACCATCCATCATTATGGAGACGTTTTCAACAATCTGGCAACACTCAGGATCAACCGCGCTCTGGGCGACCTCGTGTGACGTCACGTCAACAGGACAACCACATTAGACTTGTGCATCTGAGTAATCGTTTCCAGACATCAAGTTTGACTGCCCGTAGCATTCCAGGGCTTCGAACAATTAGTCCAAGAACTGTGCATAATCGTCTGCGCCAGCAAAACATCAGACCAAGACGTCCAGCGGTGCGCCCAGTACTGCTTCAACGTCATCGTATCGCCAGACTAGCGTGGTGCACATGACATCTGCGATTCAGAATACAGTACTGGGCCAATATTCTGTTCACTGATGAATCCAGATTTCATTTGGATAGCAGTGACGGCCGCTGTAGGGTGTATCGTCGCTGTTGGGGAGCGTTACCAGGACGCTTGTGTTGTGCAACGTCGACAATTTGGTGGAGGTAGCGTTATGGTGTGAGGTGGAATATCAGCACGTGGAAGGACCCCTCTACAAATTGTCAGATTGTTTATTTTGATAAATTGATGCTTTTAAGCAAACCATGTTTTTTTCCGACAATATTTTGACTGCCAAACATTGAGCACAAGCTTGCTCAAGCACCATTTTTATTTTAACGTGTATGATTGGATGAACAAAACTATTTTGATATCGTACTTGAACAGACCTGCTCTATATACTTAAAAAACATAAATGAATAATAGCAATATTTTCACCCGTTTGCGAAATTGCGGGAATAGCCCCGTTTTAATAACGTCATATATGAAAAGCTTTTGGGCCATGATGAATATTAATACTATTGTTATTGACATCATCTGTATAATGTTTTATGAAGATAAGAGTTTGATGCAATACCATTTAAAAGTGTGTTAAAGTTGGAGGAGGGGGGGGGGGTTCTTGAAAAGTTCCGACACAAACCCAGAAGTGACAAAAAAAAAATTGGTTCAGAAAGAAAATTCTTAAGCACATGCTTCAGTGTAGCTTCACCACGTGTGCCAACTTCATAAAAACAATTACATGTATAAGGATTAAGAGGTCGTGTCTTCATACAAGCAAAGATCATTCTTTATCAAGACTTTAACCTTTAATAGGCCATATCTAAATACTACATTTGTAACTTAACCATGCAAAAAGTTGTCAAGGCACAAATCTTGAAAAAGCTATGTCTATAGATAATCATCCAGGACAATGGTAGCTCCTTCAAGAAACAAGCCATGTCCGCATTCATGAATACTTTAAAAAAAATATCCTTTCTACATAACAACAAATATTACACAAAATCAAACTTAAACGCGCCAGCTTTGTTAAGCTCAAAATATTGAAGGATCTGACCACATGATGACTTCAGCCCAGTCTTTTTGCCAATACTTTAGAATTAAAGTAAAACGGGACAAACTAATAAATGGAGAACATGTTTGATAAGTACATACATGTGAATGTTAATAGATCAAGCATACATAAAACTGCAGGGCAAAGGAAACTCTTGTTTGTGCTTAAATGAAATGTAAAGATTATGTAACAGGTGCTTTACAATTTCTGTCATACAAAACGTGTTTTGTCATGGACTTAATTATAAATAAAAATTGTTTGTGTTGGTCAAATTATTTCAATTTTTAAGTATTGGCAAAAAAACTGTTGGAACTACCATTTTGTGCGAAGAATGATTCTAACTTTGTTCGGTCAACATCCGGTAACTCTGGCCGTAACTATGGTCTGGCGATTGCTCATGCAATGAGCCCTGTAAAAATCAACAGGGGCTCGTAACATAAAGCATGCTAAGATTTTGACTTACAATTATGTAAGTAGCGTCATCAGTAGGACTTAAGCGGAATCTTAGGACCTACATAAGTCATACATAAGTATGTCTTATACCATAACATAAAACAAACTTAGCAATATCTAAGCTAAGTCTTGCTTATGTTAAAAAGTAAAAACGAAATGTTCATTTCTTTTATCAAATTTGAATGTATTGGTAATAAATCGTTATCTCAGGTTGGTATCATGTTTTTTTTATGGATACAAGTGCTTGGTGTTTTTTGTTTTAGATATTAGATAGGGTAGAAGTAAATGTACAGACACAAAAATTTAAGGCGGCAGGAGTGTAAATATATGTACCTAAAAATTTTAAAAGCTCAAAGCAATGGATCTCAGGCAATGCATTCAGTCTATTGTTGTTACTTCTTTGTTTTGATGAATAATTTAACTAGTCGTTCTCTAAGACTGCCCGTGGCGTAATATCGCGATGCCGTAATAACATTATAAAATGATATAGTGGATTTCTTTTTATCGTTTGTTCTACATCCTACCTCACTAATAAGGCAGTTCACTTACTCTGAGTATAATTTCTTCATTCAGTCAATATATTGAATTGAGTCAATCGTCGTCTTTAAAATCACTGAGGGTTGTATGTCTTGAAACGTCCTTTTTATAATTTCTCAGGTTTCGCGAATTCACATATTTAGTCACATGTACTTGTAAACTGACCATAACGTGTTACGTATTCAGCAGCCCACTTGCATATTATATGAAAAATGTTAAAGCTCATTACGACCATTGCTAATGTTTATATCAACTAAACCAAAACTTTCAATTCAAGATATGATTACAGAGTATTAATCACATTATGATATTTACACAGAATAAATATGATAATACTCATCAATATAAAATTTTTGATTTGATTGATATAAATATTAATATTGGTTGTAGTGATCTGTAACATTTTCCATAAACCAGTAGTATGCAAGTGGACTGCTAATAGGTTGTAAACACGTAATGGTCGGTTAAAAAGAAGTAACTGCATATATAAACTTGCGAAACTTGAGAAATAAAATAAGGATGTTTGAAGACAGAAAAACCCTCAGCGATTTTAATGACGACGATTGCCTCAATTCAATATATCGACTTAATGAAGAAATCATACTCAGAATATATGAATTGCCTTATTGGTGAGGTAAGATGTAGAACAAAAGATAAAAAGAAATTTACTATATAATTATATCAAGTTCTTACGGCCTCACGATATTACCCCACAGGCAGTCTTCGGGAACGACTAAAATAGTGAATATTCGTCGAAACAGAAGCAACAACAATAACCTGAATATATTGCCCGAGATCCATCGCTTTGAGTTATGTTTAAAATTTTAGGTACAAACGTATATTTACTCATGCCACCTTGAATGTTGTGTATGTATATTTAACAAGACATCATATTGACGCAAGCGTCAAATGGGCCGCAAAATATATAATTGTTGTATGAATCATTGGTTGTTTACAGAAAAACACACCACATAGAGGACAATAAGAATTGGTTTTACTAATTTTTATGGTAAATTTTAATATACTTTCAGCAACTTGTTTTGAAGTTTAACATTTTACTATTATCACAAAGAATCGATTTCGTTACTGTAAGCATTTCTAACGGAAATTGTATGATCATTGCCATAGTATGAAGTAGTGGAGAACACAATGATTTGTACATTACTCTAATACAAAGTTCAACTCATCATTTAAAATATGATTTCAAGGGACCTCATAATAAAATAAAAATGGATTAGTTCAAATTTTCCAGTGAATTCAAATTTTCATTTCTGTCATATTCTTGCGTAAATAATTAATATAATGTCATTTCATGATATTTTCTACCACATTTTACATGGAAATATAATAAATACAAAAGTCATTTAATTTGACACGACACATAGAAATTAAAATATATCATTTATATAAAATTTAATGACATTCATGTCTTTAGTATTTCAGGTCTTTAGTATGTCCCGCATACCGTTTTGAAAAGAATGAAGAACTCCGAAATTTTCCGAATAGATTATAGCCTCGATAAAAACGCGCCAAATACGACAATCTACTAAGTATGACCTACTTTTCATTTACGAGTAAGACAAAAAATATGTGATATTTTCTAAAAGGCATAAAACATAATTCTACATACAAATTTACTTTTAATTCATTAAAATAAGCATAGTATTAATTCTACTAAAAATGAACTATCCCGCAGAAACGCAGTAACAATATTTAAATGTGTATCAAATAACGGACCGCCTTCCGGCGGCCCGTAATTACATCTACCCCCATCTAATATCAAAGATGTCATGCACGTGTATCTATAAAATATGATTTTATTACCAATACATCCAAATTCGACAAAAGAAATGAAAAATACATTTATATTTTTAACATAAACATGACTTAGCTAAGACATTGCTTAGTTTGCTTTATGTTACGGTATAAGACATACTTAAGCAGGACTTATGTAGGTCCTAAGATTCCGCCTAAGTCCTACTTATGACCCTACTTAAGTCAAAATCTTAGCATGCTTTATGTTACGAGCCCCTGGTGCCAAAGCATCTTAAATTTGGTACCCAAATATTTTGGGATCTTTAAATCTTTGCTGGTGCCAAAAAGTCTTGCCTAAATATATCTATTTGAAAACCAATTAGAATTAAATGTATTAGAACAACTTGCAACTGAAACAATTAAGGTTGATAATTTGTTTCAATATGTATATATATTTATATATATATATATATATATATATATATATATATATATATATATATACGTGTATATATATATATATATATATATATATATATATAATATATAAAGCACAGGGAAATTCACTTTTGTTGGAACTCCGCCTCCGCCCCGACCGAGTCTTGAACTCACGACCTCTGGAACCCATTGTCCTTGCAGTGAGCGGCCACCGCGCTACCCACTCGGCCATCTAGGCAAGACAAAAATCTTGCTTTCGATGACGAACTGAACCTAGCGCGCTAGCCGCGCACTACACAGTCGCTTGAGATACAGGTGGAATACAGTTAAACGACAATTTTAAGAGGATCGGAACGATACACAGTGCATAGATACACACATATATAATAAGCACAAGCCTTGCAATAACTCTCAAATTGAGAAATTGTCTTTTTTTTGTCTTGCCTAGATGGCCGAGTGGGTAGCGCGGTGGCCGCCGCTCACTGCTAGGAGAATGGGTTCCAGAGGTCGTGAGTTCAAGCCTCGGTCGGGGCGGAGCAGGAGCTCCAACAAAAGTGAATTTCCAACGAAAGTGAATTTCCCTGTGCTTTATATATATATATATATAT
The DNA here is from genome assembly GCF_902806645.1 of Magallana gigas. Lineage (NCBI taxonomy): Eukaryota > Metazoa > Mollusca > Bivalvia > Ostreida > Ostreidae > Magallana > Magallana gigas. The sequence continues at coordinate 11,448,421 of NC_047568.1, read as the reverse complement.
ATATATATATATATATATATATATATATATATATATTAATATATATATATATATATATATATATATATATATATATATATTATATATATATTATATATATATATATATATATTGGTTTTTACTCTCTTTTATCTCTCTAAATCTAAAAAAAAATACCCTGTAAACTACTCAAGATATACATGTATCGTGAAAAATATTGGTCAGTTGAAAATTAGAATAGAAGAATTGCAAAGATATACAAATAAACAAAATCAAAAACAAATGGCCTTAATAAAGGTACGAAAATTTGTTAAAAACAAATTGACATCAATATCAAAAAGGTAAAATGTAAAAAAAGGAGCAAAACAATAAGGTATTCTATTTAACCAAAAGACTTTAATGATGGCACACAACTGTGATTATTTGTTTTGCAATATACATGTATATTTAAAAACCCCAATCAAAAAAAAAATATAAAAAAAAAAAAGAAAAGGAAAAAAACCTTCATTTTTATTGAGCAAGTAACAAAGTTTTTTAAGCCAATATTTTTTTTACTTAGGTTTTACATGCATAATTTTTACAGAAAATGTCCTTTATATGAGTCTTATATATGAAATAACAATAATAAAGCCAACCTTTCCCATACTTTAAAGCGCATAATGTTATTGTATATTTACAAGTTTTATTTTAAATCACGAACGGAGAAACCCTTTATGGTTATTTGTTTATAAGCATGGTCGACCTTGTTCGTTACATTTTGTACAAGTAGCAGGGAATACATAATTTTAACAGAAATATGCGAAGAGGTTCTGAATTACAATGCAAGTGCAGGGAGAGCACTGGTTGCCAATGAAATTAAAGTACCAACTTTAGAAGCAATGAACCCGATGATGCGTTCTGTTATATCTTTAGCTTTGTTCCAAGCATCACGCAATACTTTGCCCCATGTTTCCCTCGTCCAGCTGTAAGTTACATTTGCATCCTTGTCAATAGTTATGATAAAATCATTTTCTCCTGCTCCTGCACGTATTTCAATCGGATCATCAAGAACCTCATCGATGTATATGGTCACTTTAACGTTATTTACACAATTGCCAATAAAAGTATGTATTTTGCCGCGAAGTTTATAAAAAGCTGTCTTTAATTCACTGTGGTCCTTGAATTTTTCCTTTATTCTTTTAAATGCATTGTGCAAAGCCTTATGATCAAGCTGGGCAGAATCCTATAAAAAAGAAATCTTAACATTTAACAGTTGATAATGATTTAATAGAAGACAGTTTATAATTAGTTATGTGATCGGTTCAACCGAAATGCACTGAAATATGATATAGGTAGTAAATGATATAAATTTAAGTGCTTAACGGACACAAAACTTTATGAAATTGTTTTACATCTTTTTAACGGCCCGTTAAATTGCATCCAAACCATTCTCAGATTAACAATTAAAAAGTATTAGTAACACTAGGATATTTATTTGATCATGTTTCATTTGTTCAAAAGCAATACACGATTTAAGCTCATCATCATACTTATTCATTTTCAGAGTTTTACATGTAAAAAAAAAATGAACTTTATCTAAAAACCGGAAAAGAAAAAATTAATAATCAATATTTTTTAAATTACTTAAATATAATAAAAAGAAGGCAATAAACAATTGTCGTTAAAATATCAGCATATTTTAAATATAAGTATCAGTTTTAACAAGTTATACAATATTTTTAAAACATACCCCCATGGTGTCTAATCAAACTGGTCTTCTGAAACTAATTGTAATGTCTCCAAGAGAACATTTAAATGGACTTCAATGTAGACGTCTATTCATGGCTTGCTGTAATAGAATATTCGTGTACATACATGCAGAAAAAGACTCAAACATAATGCACTCCTCGCGTTTGTTTTACATTTACATTTTTTTTTTACAAATGAAAGATGTCTACGCATTACTTTCTCAGATTGGTACTTCTTTTTTCGGCAATAATTTTTAAGACACAAATGCAACGGGTAAGTAAATGTCTTCAGAACATATTACCTAGACTGTCTCAATAGGATAGTTTACCAATTTTCTTATTTGTCATGTTCTTAGATCAAACCTTTGGTCTCTGTGCCAAACAAATGGGTTTAATACGCTGTGACAATGGATTGAAAATCAAAATAGTGTCGGCCAACTACGGACGTACAGATGACCAGGTGTGTCCAGGTGGTAAAACGGATACACTCACCTGTCGATCAAAATCATCAGAAATCAAGGTCAGGTGGAATTGCAACGGTTACTGATCTTGTCATTTATATGCCACCAACAGACATTTTGAAAACCCTTGTGCAAACATTTTCAAATATTCGAAAACTAGTCAGCGCTGTATCAAAAGCGTTGACACTGGAAAAAGAGGTGGGTTTTTTTATTCATTGCTCCTATATAAACATATAAATATTCACAATTGTTCGTTATATGCATTGTTCTGTGATCACAATATATTTTTATATAACTAGTTTTGACATTTTTTGTACTGTGACGTCAGGTTACATTATTATTTCGATTTTTTTTTAGATAGATCAATTGTTACCTTCAACGCATACATATCAACCCATTTGGCCTTACATAGGAATGCGCCAGTCAATTTTGTGTTATATATATTATACTTTAAATACACAGACGCGTACAATTCTTCAAGCGAATTCTTCATAGCGCCATCTGCAGGTCTTTATATTTTGACTTGAATAAGCGTTGTTGGACCTAAAAATGACGTCAAAATACTGGTCAATAAAAAAAGGAAAGGGTTGGGCAATTACAACAATGAAAATAATCCTGGGTTTGAAAACTGCGGAAACACGTTTCCTTTGGTCTTAAATGCATGAGATAAAGTGAACATTTGGACGGCTGCTGCAAATTACATGTATATGCACGGCATTTAGTCAAGTTTTAAAGGATGAACAAACTGCAAATTGTTATTAATTTTTAAATATGTCTGGATCTAGCTGCAGAACTGTAGCTCTCCGGGAAAAAAATATTGACAGACCGGAGAGCTACAGGGCCACCCATTGGAAAAAATTGTATATTTATTGCGCAGAAAAACGTGCGCTAGTTTTGGAATGATTTACCTTATTTATACGCAAATTCTATGAAAACAATTAGTACCATTAAATTCTTCATGCAATTTACTACTGATATCGCCTTTTTATTTGCCTCAGACCTCGGAAAATCATGTATGTTGAATTTACATCGAGATCGAGAGTTTTTACATGTAAACAAAGTGCACCACATGAATTTACGGGACTGGTGATGGTATTTAAAAGACTATCTGAGGCAAGTGAAGAGACGATATCAGTAGTAAATTGCATGAGGAATTTAATAGTACTAATTGTTTTCACAGAATTTGCGTATAAATAAGGTAAATTAGTCGAATACTAGCGCACGTTTTTCTGCGCAATAAATATACAATTTTTTCAATGGGTGGCCCTGTAGCTCTCCGGTCTGTCAATATTTTTTCCCGGAGAGCTACAGTTCTGCAGCTAGTCTGGATCTTGTTACAATCTCAAATTTTGTGTGATAAAGAATACAAAATACAGTCATAGTTAACTCGTACCCTATTTATGAGATTATTCATTTTTGTTTTAAACCTGATAATTTCTTCCTTAAACTTTAGATAAAAAAAAAAGTACTATTTGTTTTACTTTTTAAGTGATCTTTTAAATATGATAACTTGTTGATTTGATCTCCATTTGTCCCTACAACTAGAATAGCAAATTGGTTAATTCTCTAAAGGAAGTTAAAGTTACGTGTATTGCAATCTTTATTATTGAAGTGACAATACCACAAATACATTTCATTAAATTTTATGTAAGATTTTACACTTCTTCTTTATTATTTTTTTCACTTATAAACCCGATATCAAAAAATTGCTTTGCGCAGTCTTCGGAAATTTCATAGTCAAAATTAAGACTAATTAGAATTTTATTTTTTCCTAATCGTTATGACATCCGATTTTTAAGTATTAATAGCATAAAATATAAAACACATGCAAAAAAAAAAATTCATACACATAACGAAATAACGGCTGCTAATAGTTTTTCATTCTGAACCAAATATATACATGTATTAAGTGGATATGAGCAAGGAGCAAACAAAAGGCCAACAGGCCTTAACAGTCACATGGAAACTGATAGCCCGTACACAGACCGGTCGATTATTAAAACAGATATGAATTATTAAACCATTTGGACACCATATTAGTTTCGATCGCTTCTCCACTACCACTGGGGTATATATACCGGTCGAGAAAGCTACGACCGGTTGCTTTTTGATCAAAGCATTCGGGATGCACATAATATTAAATGATATTACTACACATTGTAGTAAATTGTTTATAAAATGAATAAAGGAAACTATAATCAATAAACCATAAAAGGTGGTTTATACTTTGATCGAATTTCCACAGTATCATTATTATATTGCACAAATAGTGGTGATTGCCTTACATCGCATGCACATCGTGTGTCGTTCATACAGAGTGCATAGTGTCTGCATCTTACTCATTGTAGACCCTGGCCGTACCACACCTAGCACACTAAAACGTTATAGTAAATCCAAGAATGTATAAACAAATTAACAGTTTCTACAAAGCTTTTTGTCTTCTGAAGTCCACGCTGTCACTGAATGTGTGGTTTGTTCATGTGCAGCAAAGGAGAACATTCTGTAATATTCCAGGGATTTGAAATGTGTATGCCTGGAATTTAACCCTTTTTGTTTCGTCATTGAATTCTTAATGCCAGTGTAGTGGTAGTCACATTAGTATTATTGCTCCAAATACTTTCTTCAAATAATTCCAACCAATATAACGTTTTCGGTCGAATGAAATGCGGTGATGCATGAGTAGTGTTCGTCCTTATATAGTGAGTGTGCAGTGAAGAGTAGAACAATAGAAATAAACATTTAATATAGTAGTAGTCAGCAATAAGAGGGAAATAATACTTTACTCATTAGTTCATATCAGTTTTAATTAAGTTTTATTTTGAGTACAAATCAAATCTTTCAACAAGGACAATGAAACTTAAAATCTTGGTGAAGAAGTTAAAGATGATATAAAGAGTGCATGACCAAATATTGAAAAGATGCAAGAATCAAAAAGGGAATCATCTTCCAATATTTTTTCAACTTTTAAGACAGCGTGTATATATCTTCATAGATAAACTAAAGATGGCTAGGATGCACTAATGTTTTTTTTTCACAAACAACCCCACCCCAGAAAATCTCCTCTTAGGGTATTAGAACGAAACAACAATTATGAATTTCATTCTTTTCTCACTTTTCATGTTTCACCTGTTCACTTTTATTCCTTCTATGCCCAGACATTATCTGGCATCAATTAAAAAATTCTTGTATACATACCACACATTAGTATTTTTGGATAGCTAATTTAACTGAACTATTAACAAGTCTATTTGTATTCTTTTTAACCTAAACTAGACTTTGACCCGTGTGTGAATGGGTTGACATTGCATGTTGGACATTTCGAAATATATATATCGACCAACTCATATTGTAAGGTTCTTTTGAAATAAACTAATTTATGTGGGGTTTTTTTTGTTTGTTTTTTTTTGTTTTTGTTTTTTTTTATTTGAAAGATTGTGCGTAACGGCGTAGCACAGAATGGGTTGAAGTAATCATAACAAACCAGACTGAATACTTTTTATCTAAAATTTTAATCCATATAATGAAAAAATTCAACACTTTTTCACTAACGTTTTATTTACACACCATGTTAACATTCGGACCTTTTGGGATTTGTTATAATATGTGCACTGAGTAAGAGTTATCTCCCGTATTTTCTTTGCTACAGAGACAATACAAGGAAGCCATTCTATCGTCCGTAGGATATTAATTTTATCATTTTAACGATAGAACATTTTATCTACACTCTCCATAGAAATATGATGTGAGTTATTTTCTATGAAATCAAATATTTCTTTGCCTTTAGTGTATGTTTCTACAATATCACATGGATAAACTCAGAAACGGTACTACAAATATAATAGGACTACATATGATATGGCCTTAAATGGTCCCCTAAAATGAACATCATCATTTAACTCTAATTCTATGTTTTCGTTGTACAGATACATGTGTGATTGTTTGTTTTTTTTATATAATGTTCATTTTGATTCAACTGCCCACATTTAAGAAATATGACATCGTAAAGACAACCTTTTCCCACCATTTCTTTTCATAAATCAGCTTGTTTTCAAGCAGTTTTTCTTTCAGAAAACTTAGTGCGCATGCTTGAACAAACAAAATATGTTAATCAGAGATGTATCCAGTCAAGACATATAAGTAACAAAAAAAATTTCCTTGTTCAAGCATGCGCTCTATATTTCCCATTCACCTTATATACTGCCAGTGAGAACAAATAAATCAAATAAATAGGTGAACATTTTATTATACATAAACTCTTCTGAAATGTAACATAACATTTTATTGTTCCCGAAACACTTTTAAAAAATGGCGAATTATGGGGGGCCAAATTTAACTCATATTATATATTGTTCTTTGAACATTTATTTCAATGTCAGTGGTGTTTTATTCTTTTTCATCTTAAATACCGGTAACATTTTCATATAGCATTTAAAAGTAAAACTTTTTTCTATAATGTATAGTAATTGTACACAAACGGAAAGGTAAGACGGATTTCACAGATTGGAATTTTAAAGGAAATTGATAAACTTAATAAACATGTATGTACAATTTCAGTGATTAAAAAGGCATGCAGTAACAAGGTTTGAAGTTGGAAAGTTAAGTAATGAATCCTTGGATAGCTCTCTAGCAGAACTGGACAAGGTAAGATTTCAAGAATCTGAACTCTTATCATATAAAGTTCTTTGCTATTTATTCTTTTCATATATATTCACCATTTCTTATGAGAGAAATAATAAAATAACAAATATATATCAGCTTTTGTTTTCTCTGATTTGAACACCGTGATGAGCCTCTGGTGGTTTAGCGTGAATGAAAAACGCAAAATTGTAAAATCTAAAACTTCCTGATGATTTCCGGAATATTTTGATGAATTTTCGTTGATTATAAATTAGCGAAGCTTAATTGAGAAAAAAATAAAAACAAATTGGTAAAACATCAAGTACCAATGATATTTTTTAAATATATAAAACAAAAGACAGTACTTTTCTGAGTTTTCGGTATTAAAGGCCAAAAACTCGGGTCTATTATTTTAATATATTTATTTTAATATAGTAGTATATATACTGTTTTGGTTGTTTTGTTTTATATAATTAATATGTTTATATATGTTTAAATATTAACAAGAAAGGGAAGGCAGCTTCATTTACAGTTACTTGCCCCCTCCCTTCCCCCAAAACGTTTGCCAAAGACTTTTATAATATCTTTAATTTGATAGACAGCTTCATTTTCTTTTCTAATTATGAATTAATTTATTTAAAATTCAAGAACACAATAAAATCATTCAATAAAAAAAAACTTAAATATACAACCCTATCTCATTATATCCATTGACATTAAATGACAATTTTGTACCCACCTAACAGTCAAAATCCCTTTTCTGGGGTACATGAAAATTGTAATTTTGGTCTACATAATTATGAATTTAGAGATTTAAAGATGTTTGGTAGTAGAGAAGATGATTTTAAACATTATATGCATTACCTTGTATATCCATTTTAGCCCCAACCAAGAGTTAAAATCCCTACCCTGGGGAACATGAAATTTTGTAGAGGGCGCCCTGTGTAACATAATTATGAATTAAGTTGTTCTTACAGATGTGTGGGAGAAAAGAAGAATATCTTTGAAAAATCGTCAAGTTTTGACACTTTGACCCTTGACCCTCAGACCCCTTATGGGCAGGAGTCATGAAATATACAATTCATGTTCCTCTTACCCCAAAGATGCATGATAGTAAATTTGAAAAGAATTGTCATGTAGTTTTCAAGAAAAGATTTAAAATGTTCACCTGTTTACACTCGTACCGATGCACGACGGCGGACGACGACGGACGGAATCCAATTTCAATAGATCGCCTGATTGACTCAGGTCATCTTTAAAATTCGAGGTATTGCATTACATCCAAAAAAAATTCAGACAAATTAACAAAGTGGTGTCATTTTAAAACTTTTTGTATGTTGAATTGATTTTATTTCCTGAAATATTAAAACGTCTTTAACTTGGAATGAATAGTTCCTGCATTTTTTTCAGACCTTTATTAATCGATTTATAGCTAGAGAATAATCAACTCGGCTGCTTTTTCTGAAATCTTTACGAAGAAAATGAAAAACATCTAGTTACATTTCAGCTAAAACTTATTTTCTTTTAATTAAAGGCAAACGGCTAAGGTATGAAAATTTGTTTCGTTCAAGTAAGAAAACAAAATTGCAAAAGACTTATAATACAAAAAACCATAATGTTTTCCAAACAAAGATTTATCTGATACTTTCTTGCAAGTGTTAATACCTTGGACGTATTGCCGCCATGGGCAAAGGAAGATAAGTCACGATTTCAATGTGTTTTTTATCTTTTCTGATGGAGATATGTTGATATACTGTGCTTCCCTAAAATAATATCTTAAGGAGGTTGGCACCTGAAATACTGGTAATGTCAATCATCTGAAAACATCTTGGATATAAAGATGAGGACCTAAGATTTCATTTATTTTATTTGTGACCTATGTCACATGCCATTTTTGTTTTAGAAATATGGGGCCCCAAACTAAAATTATATTTTTCTTGAAATTATTGCTAAAAGGACTATGTATGATTTAAGCTAAAAATATATTTTCACCGAAGATGTATCTCACCAGTACTTATACATGTACATGTAAAGGACAAAAAGTTCGTTCTTGCCTAAAGAGTCGCTCTTTATTTCCCATTCGATAAAAGGTATGAAAAATGTCAATTTTTGTCTGATTTTGATGAAATTTAAAAATAGCGTCACTTCTGACGTCATATACTGCCAGTGAGTGCATATAAATAAAACAAAATAGATGAAAAGATATTTTATGTCAACACTTCTAAGAATAACAAGACAAATTAATATACCTTAAACACTAAAAAGTGGCGAATTCTGGGGGCCAAATTTAACTAATATCATATATAGTTCTTTGACATGGAATTGTTTTTATGAAGAAACCAAACAAATATTTATAGTCTGAACAATTATTTAGACATGAAGTTGACACGCATGCAGTGACTATAAAAGTTATATCCAAGTCGAAGTTTCAAAAACATTGCTTTACTGATGGCTTCAAATGCCAGTGCATAATGAATACAACAGCAAATGTAAAGATTGGAACAACATTTTTGAGTAATCGAATTACAGCGCAAATTAAAAATTAATAGTTATGCCATCTTTCAAAACTTTGCATACAAATAGACATACATGTAATGTTTCATATAAAGGTGAACAAATATGGGTAACATCTAAAAAAAATCGAGACATTAAATGAAATAAGCTAATTTTAGGAAAAAAAATAGAGTCTTGACTTCTATGAAATATTACCTTAACATGCAAAAAACTAATAGATAGAAATATCAAAATATTGTTCAAATATGTTTTTCAGAACAACATGAACATATTGTAATACACAAACTATCTGGAAGTTTGTCTGCGCTGAAAATTAGGAGCCTAAAGTAACAGGACTTTTAAACTACTGAACTATGAAAATTGTTTATTTTCTTCTTCAAAACTTTCCGACACAAAATATAATCCCTTGCTAAACTCTGTAAATATATAATTTTCTTTTAATAATTTTACTCGATATGGTTTATTTGGCATTGTAAATATACAAATAGAATTAATATATGATGCAGAATTTTAAAACAATAGATGACATAAAATACTTACCCAAAAAGAAAGGAGCGAACCTCTTTAAATCTTTTTCTTTCTTATTAAATAACTTTCAGCATTATCTATTCCTGTTTATCAATTAATTTGCTTAAAATATCAATTGTCGTCTTACATGTACATGTATTTTATTGAATTTTGCGAAATCTTTGTTTATTGCGAGTAACTTTGTAGATTAAAATGTTCACTTCATATACACTTTTGCTGAAGATTTATTTTTATAAAAAATCTAATTAATATTATTACAAAATTAAAAATGAATTTAACGTATTATATTGTCTTTAATAAATAAGTTGTAAATAAAAAGTAGTTTTCTTTTCATATATCATACTAGCATTGTATTTCTCGAGATTTTCTATCATACACATGCCCTTCTGAAGCCTCATAATAGAATAAGGGGTCTAGTTTTAACAATTTAGAATTAACATTTTATCATAATGCTTGCATTAAAAATCATATATATATATATATATATATAGAGAGAGAGAGAGAGAGAGAGAGAGAGAGAGAGAGAGAGAGAGAGGGTAAACAATTTTTTAACATATGTGTATATAATTCAATACAAAGAACTACAACATTGAGAACCCGATTTTAACCCTGCGGTTCTTGGTTTAAAACAAATTTGGAATAAACATTCATTAAAACTATGTACATGTACATGTAAGGTGGGTACAGAATTGTCAATGGATATAATGAGATAGGGTTGTATATTTTATTTTTTTTTAAATGAAGATTTTATTGTGTTCTTCAATTCTAAATAAATTAATACATACTTAGAAAATAAAATAAAGCTGTCTATCAAACTAAAGATATCATAAAAGTCTTTGGCAAAAGTTTTGGGGGAAGGGAGGGGGCAAGTAATTGTAAATAAAGCTGCCATCCCTCCCTTTCTTGTTAATATTTGAACATATATAAACATATTGATTAAATAAAACAAAACAACCAAAACAGTATCTATACTACTATATTAGAATAATAAACCCGAGACATGTATATTGTTTAATAGAATACAAAGTATTTGGATGAATAAAAAACAGATGTAAAATTTTATTTAATAATGTCAACGAGGTTGGGTTTGGCTGCCATTTTAATGCGTTTGTATCTCGAAGAGACTAGAACGGTCAATTCGTGAGTCAAAAACAGACATGTTATATAAAAAAAACCCAGCAACACAAAAGACTCATCTGAAATGCATGCTTTACATGACACCATGCGTATTCCTCTAAGAAGAAAACCCATTTTAAAAGAAAGAGTTTATTAGCTAGACCAGTGTTGGAAATCCCGCCAAGTGACAGTAACCATGCTGTAATTTCTTCCAAGTAATAATATTGAATATTTGTTTTTATAATATAATCAAAAGTAAAAATATTAATTTCCGTCTTCACATAATGAAAATTAAATATAATCCTTTACCTTTACCCATAAAAGTAATGATCATTTTTTTTCATACTCAAACGATTACAAACGATTACAGTTCATCCTAAACGCCATTGGCGGATAACATCGAGAACAGACCATAATACTGAAGATGTTAAGAAAATTTTGTTGAATATGAAATAATGATTTACTTTGTTTTAGGATAATATTTTATCTGAAGAATTTTAGATAATGAGTTTATAAACATAGCTTAGTAGTTAAAATGAAAAATAAAATGTGTAAAACAGAAACACAGGACGAAAAACCACCTTTAAGCAAATCCTTAAAGGTGGCTTAAAGGTGACTTAAAGGAGCTTAAAGGCTATACGACCTTTAAGCCGCCTTTAAGTCACCTTTAAGCAAGTGCTTATAGGTCCTTAATGTCCAAACTTCTTTAAGCCACCTTTAATCCACCTTTAAGCATCTTTAAGTGGCATTTACGCTCTGTTTACACTGCCTTTACACTGTCTTTAAGTGGCCTTTAAGTCAATATTGATCAAGCTGAACAATAAACACATATATTAAATGCAAAAGCTCTTTTATAGAGATGGAAGGGGGTCATCCGAGTGATAATATAATTTCCAAGGAAGGGGGGGGGGGTGTTCCAGGCGGTTTTAATCGTCGCTCCATTAAACACAGATCGCTATCATCAGCACCGCTCCGATGGACACAGATTGCCGTTATAAAAGTCTTTATAATTTTTTGGGGGTTTCAAAATTATTGTAGGGATGAGCGCAGTCTCTGTATCTTAATATGTGCATAAAACTAATTAAAGTATGTTTGTTTCCTATTATAAATTAATCGTTGAAAAAAATCTCTCTCTCTCTCTCTCTCTCTCAGTTCATCCGGTTATTAAACAAAATAAAGATAATGAACCAAAAATGCATGATTTAATTTGTTAATTGGTTTAAGGTTTGTATTTTTTTTTCAATTTTCATTATTTCTAACTCTAGATCTGCTAGATACATGTTAAAGATGAAAAGACTCTCAACTGCCTTTGTTATATCGGGCAGGATATTACTGCTTTGTTTGTCTAGACATAGTTTTGTTCGTTTGTGTATATCTAATTAGAGTCTATTGTTTGTACAACTTAAGAAAACCCCTGGAACTAACACAGAATATACAAGATATACACAACAGTTGTGTCGTGTGCCCAGGTGCATGTTTGTGTATATCTAATTAAAGTCTATTGTTTGTCCAACTTAAGAAAACCCCTGGAACTAACACAGAATATACAAGATATACACAACAGGTGTGTCGTGTGCCCAGGTGCACGTCAGGGTTTCTAAAGGCGTTGAATTTTAGTATGTACGAGTATACGATAAGTCTAGTGAATAAAAGTTAATTTACATTTGTAATTCATTTTCAATGTATTATTTCCTAGCTCTGGGTTTCAAAGATGTTACGTCTACAAATTAACGATACATGTATGTAAGAGTAAAATCTTGAGGCTAATTAATTAATGTACCGGTGATCATAAATAGGGGTTGATTATTTTAATATATGTATAAGGGTAAATATGTCAAATATACCCGGCCTGGCACATCATACAATTGTATGTACAAGTCATTTGCAATTGCCACATGCAGTAAATACGTCACCGGTAATTGGTAATTTTGTTTGTTATAGAATTGATAGTTTATAAATCATGTACATACAATTACATGTAAATATTTAAACATATTGGAACGGCGCCGCGATCATGAAAACCTGGAAATTGCGGGAAATTGAACAAATACCCTAATAGTATCAATACATTTAATAAAAGAAATGATTTCATTTTCTTTCTTACATTTTTATAGCTATAAATAAGATGAACGTATATCTACTCGGTTTAAATTTATTAACTACATGTCAGAAAGCCTACTATAGTGAACCTAACGGTTTCCATTTAGGTATAATATATTTTTGTTCACTGAAGACCAAGTTCCATATTTCATTCTAAATACATGCATGCATGTAATTTATAAATTAGATATAATTGATTGTTACAAACTGAATGGTTTGTCAAAATCTTTTCAAGTAAACACATTCAATACAGTGATTCAATATCCACTGATATATAGGATATAAAAACGCTCACATATAAAATAACAGTGCGACATTTAAGTCCGGACATGACAAAGTCCGGGCTTTTAGCTACCATTTCCGTTGGACATAGCTTACTTTTGTTTATATATCTTGGTGGGACATTTTACTTTGATCCTATCATGTCAGCATGAATGTACACATTGCCCTAGTTTTCTTGTAATTGTCTCTCAAATATCAAAATCCCATGGGATTTTGGTGGGATTTTTCATCCCATCTCAAACCCCACCAAAATCCCATGGGAGAAAAAGTATTGTGGGATAAATTGTCCCATGTGGGAGAAAAAATCCCATCATTCATAAAAGATGGGATTAATTCTCCCATATAGGACAACAAATCCCACATAATAAAGAAAATAGGATATATCCCATGATTTTTCACATAGGATAAATTTTCCCATATATCGCAGATATCTTTCTCATGATTTCTCATAATAAATTATTTTCTTTTGTTATTTCACCTTAATTTGCACATAACATTAAACTCTGTCTCATGGCAATTGATTGGATCAACAACTGTACAGACATTTCATATTTTCATCTGATATTAATCTTTTAAAGACATGTGAGATTGTATTGTGTTGATTTTTCAAAATACTGTAGGTGCATGTTTGCTATAAAATGCAGATTCTAATCCTAAATAAATAGTTATTTGGTTCTTCATTTTTAATCCATCTAATTAGACTTTCTTGTTATCTATTTCTTAGGAACTGTCTTCCCACAAATGTTTATTTAAAAATAAAATTTGGTGTTATGACTAGTCATAACACCAAATTTTATTTTTAAATAAACATTTGTGGGAAGACAGAACTAATAATTTCATTACATATTATATAGCTCTTTCTGGTAATTACCATAGGCGCTTCCCACCTAAAATCAGTGTATTAAAAATCCATCCGAAAAGAGATGAAGATTTCGCACAATGATGTATAGATAGTGAGCGTCTAACAGGTGCAGTTCTTTACCTCAGCAGATAAGAATGACCATTGTAAATGTTGCTGTGCAGTACTAATGCAACGCTAAAAAATACCTTATGCAGATTGTAAACAACGAAATGTTTACCCAATGATGACGTTTTTTTCATATCTAATGCTCATATTTCTCATGTACTCATTTCTCAATGTTCCCAGTTTCCATCTTGGAGTGTAATAATTATGTTGAATTGCGAACCCGATTGTTAAATACACCCCCCCCCCCCTTTTAAAAGAATTCGGAATACTAGGACAATCTCATATCATGTTTCATGGAGTGAGGTGCACAGAACAAGAACCACATCGTCAATAACGGCGATTGTCTACGCCGCATTGTTACCCATTGTACGGATTTTTTTTAATAAAAGAGAGTAAAATATCATTGAACCTTTGAAAAAAAATGTTTTATATTGAGTTCAAAATCATGCTTAAATAACTGTATCAAGTTTTGTAGTTTGATTTAGTCATTATAGTGAGACTGTTTGGGGTTTTTTTTCAATGTGATTGTTGTTGTTTTGATACATGTAAGAAGGTAACAAGACTTCAAATTGTCGCTAAGTTTAATAAATTTCACAAACGCTATTTCTATTGGTTGGTTGCACCGAGCTCAGCTTGAGCGAGTTTCTGTACTTGTGTACATTACCTGCATACGTGTAAGTAACAGTATATCAAATAAGTGTATTTTAAAAATACATGCACATACATAGTACAGAAGATCAAAGGTGGCAATGTTGCATACATCAACCCGTTAATTGCCAGACTGTCACCTTGATTAAAATTCTTATCCCTCGGTGGTTCGTTTTATATATACATGTAATTATATCCCCGACTGTTTAAGACTTGTTACCTGTAATTAAATCCGAGATGTACGGTTCTAGGATAACACAAAAGTGAAATTTTTGTTTCAAATTCAATTAACGGGTTACAATATTATTTCCCTATAAAAGAAATTATATATGAATTAACCATTAACCATTTACCAAATGTTTCATTTTATTTTTTGAAATCTCTCTCTCTCTCTCTCTCTCTTTCTCTCTCTTTTGAACATTTGATGAGTACTCATGCGACCGCAGTTAAATTTTCAGGATGTTTTCACATATAGATCTCCATCATATCAAAAATTGACCGCACTTTACATGTAGGTAGTCTAGATAACGTTTGTCCCTGGTGTACTTTTCGAGATATTTGGGGGAAACCCGATTTCACACCTTCAGAACGATTTTTAATCAAGCCGATTTGGCGCGGGATGAACTGTGGCGTCACTGGGTCAACTACTATAATATGAGAAACAAGAATATCGTATGAAAACTGTTTGTTTTCTTGCATTGCATTTTCTATATATGAACATTTTTTTTATCGACCCTGAATGACTAAATATACTGTTGTTTGAGTTTAAACCCATATTTTATTGAACAAAAATGCCGTGAAACTTGTTAACGTTTGCTTCATGAATTTAGTCAAATGTGTGACACATTTTGCATCACATGTGTATCCTATGTAGCAAATTGACAATCAATCAAGGCACTGTTGTTATAAGAAATATTTTTTTGTAAAAGGTAACGTGGGGGGGGGGGGGTCTATTCCTCGTATGAGACATAAAATTCAGGCACGTAGCATCGGGGGGGGGGGGGGTGGGAGCTTGCATTTACCATGTTTACATATAAAAAATTGAATTACCATGGAGCCTCCCCCCCCTCACTTTTTGGGGGAGTATGTAAGTATTAATTAAGGAAATTAAGAGTGAAATCGAAGTTACAGATATAAACCACGCCAGCTCCCGCCCCCCCCCCCCCCACGAATAAGGATATTTAAGATTTCAATTTCCCCTTTATTTTTTATTTTTTTGCCTGCTTGTCAAGATTTTTTGGATGAGTCTAAGATGTAATTTCAGGCAGGTAGCATCCTTTTTGAATTGTGGGGGGGGGGGGGGGCAATCAAAAACGATGCTACCTGCCCGATATTACACCAATATTGCCCGATTATTCATTTTAATATTGATTTCGGACTATTAACAATCAAAATAGCATGCACATTTTAACAAACAATCGAGGGATTATTAATGGATCAAGGCGAAATTTAAGTCCAAGTTGGCCGCATGATGAAGTTTGTCTCGTAACTTCTTTGAAAATACGATAATGGAATTTTATTTTACACTTATTTACATCCTTTGTCAAGATATGTTAAAGTTTCTTTCAGTTTTAATAATGATTCGGTGTTAGTATAACAATTTAATTTAAGCTATTTGGAGTTAAATTGCTGACTATAGCGCTCGAAAGAAAGGTGTTCTTTATTGGACAAGAAATTAAGACCAGGGACGTAATTACTTCCGAAATTATTACTTCATTATTACTTGATTGCATTTTTTAAACAAGGTTTAAATTGCTGAATTGTGAGTTTTGTCATTTTTTAAATGAAAAGATAAGTAACAATAAAGGCATATTTTGAACATTAGTTTCTTTTTGATAGTCTCATGCATGATTCTTTAACCACTGATTGACGGACTATACCCGTGTATTAGCTAATGAATGCTTATTTTACACAGTCTAATTTAATTTATGTTTTAGCTGATAATAATTGAGTAGCTAATTATACACAAATCAATTTACCAGTCTAGAGGTGTGAAACCTCCTCTTTTTTCTCCAGACTCGTGTACCATGTGTATACATACCCCAGACACACACGTGTCTGGAGCAGTAGCTTCGTTAGTTTACCGGTGACATCGTCTCGGGTCATTCGTGTGTGAAGGGAGATTATGTAATCAGCAACTGAATAATGAACATCAATCTGTCCATGCAAGCATCTAAGATATCGTAATCATCGGTAAAAAAGGCGACGAGAATAGCCAAAATCCCTAAAAAGAAACTTGATTGTGCCAAAATAATTACGGATACAAATTTCTAAATCTACAATACTTAAAATAACTAGATACGTCAAAACATCAGAGCTCTATCAATTTTTTGTAATTTTTTACTGCAAAATGGTATTTATTTTGTAAAGCTTTTTAAGGTAATTCCCTTCCTGTTGATCCCGTAACCTCTTTTCCGCATGTTGAATAAGCAAATTAATCAAATAATGTTAAATATGTCGCCTTAACTATAATTATATTATGTAAGTAGAACAAATAATTTTCAATAATATCAAACTGATAGCATTCATGCCGTAAATACTCCATTTCATAGATCTTTATTTGTGATGCTGAATTAGTAAATATATTATATACCAATTCCTATATATTTGCTTTGTATATCTGTTTGTATTTTTTGTATTCATGTCGTTTTGTATGTACATGTATATCGAGAAGGTCATTGTGTACACATCACAAGTCAATCACAAGTCTGAGGATTTTGTCTAGATTTTTGTTTTCTCTCAACTTGATTAGCTAGTGATTAATTTTGTGATTAATTTTGCTCTAAATTATAAAGTATTAATTATGAAGAAATTTTGGGGAAAAATCAGCGCCGCGAACGTGATTTGATCCCACGCTACCAATAGTGCTACTTACACCGCCCTCCGCGCAACCACTGCGCCACTCCCGCTTTAGTTGTAAAGGCTTTTATTTTAAATATAAGGTAAGGCTATCTTATCAAAAAGGAAATAAACTGAAATTCGATTAAAGTGAAGCTTATTTTTTCTTCGGAATAATATATTCTTAAAAAATATAGAGTATTTCACCCCTTGTTATGATTTTTTATTCAAAACTTGAATAATTACATTTCGATGTTTTATAGTACATGTACTACCAGGGACATTTATGTATATATATGTATCACCGGTGCTATGGACACGGAATGCACCGATCCAGCTTTTTTTCCTTGGGTAGGGGGGGGGGTGGGTGGGTTCGGAGTGACAATTTAGTTTGCCAGGGGGTCAGAGGCATATTTTCGATATTTCTTTCTGTATATTTAAATTTTCAAGGGGGTCCGTCCGGTCAATGATACGCGTTTTGTCACTGCCGGTTTAGATTTACTTTTGATACTCAGCTTAGCATTAGCTTTGAAATTCATGATCATTTATACGTTCTAATTAGAAACCAATGATATTTTTTCATTATAGCCGAAGCACTTGTTCATGTCTTGAAAATGATGCTCAAAATCACGCATGTATTGCATTTAACTTGGATTTACACGAAATAATTTAATTGAATGATCAGCCCAAGTTTGTGGGATCCCGTTTAATACAGGTTAAGAAGCCCGATAGTTAACAGTGTTTTAAAACTTACGCACATTTGTATTGATTGGCAAAATGTGAATATAATAATCTTCGTTTCGGGATAGCATTGTAACGGGATTAGCAAAACCAGGCACGTTGGTGTCTCAATGGCAAAACAACTACCATTTACTTAAAATGATATATGTCGCATTGATCCACGTAAATATCTTATGCCAAAAGCTATCTGATTAATTAATTAAATAATTCATTAATATTGCTAGTCATGACGATTAAAGTTAACAAAATTGGTTAATAATGTTTACATTCACGTAATAAAAACTGTGTTTGTTTCGTGGAGACGGAAGACCTTAATGATAAGACAGTGTTCGGTGAAAACTTTCTCGCTTCTGAACTTCCAGTAAAAAAAAAATAAGAACCTTAAAAATGGATGAAAAACACTCCAAAATTAATCTAAAGATTCACAATTCACTCCTTGTATGTGCCAAATTTCCATTTTATCATTCAACTTGATAAACTGGTTCACAGTTTCCAAAACTCGGAAGTGGAGTGAAGACAAACGAGGGGAATAATTTTGTTATCATGAGCAGTAAGTACATGTTTGTTCTTATTTATTTTCTTCACCCAATTTTAGCCCCAAGCGAGTTCACCTGTGTCACGTGTTTCTGTTCAATCTGGTTTCTGCTCGCACGTGTCTTACACGTGTATATCTCCATTCTTTGTAGAACAATAGGGTGCTAATTAATATACACAGACTGACACCTGTAGATACTGCCATGTAAATTGGTAGATGCTTTAGGACAATAGGATAGTTATTAGGTATACACAGAATGTGTCTCCTTGGTCAGTTGACTTATCTATAAGGAATTCATAATGAACACAACAAAGACTTTTGATGCTACATGTAAAGCTTATTTGTAATTGACATCAACACAATATTTAAAAGTTATTAAAAAGATATTATAAATGAAATGAATGTGCAAGTAATAAAATGTTGAAAAAGTATATTATCATATATAGTCAATGTAATAGTATACAAATCATTGCATTCCTAAAACTATATGCATTGATCTAAATTGATAACGTTTAAATACAGTTTTGTTACTATACTTGAATTGTTTTCATTTTAAGGAAATATTTATAAGTAATATGAACAGAACCATATTTTAATTTTGTCATTAGTACAATTGGCAACATTTTAAAAAACATTATATAGTCTAGCATCATGTCTATTATAGACTGTGCACTGTTGTATTCTCTCATGGGGGGGGGGGGGGAGTGAGTGAAGACTTTTGTTAGGAACTGAACCGTTTCTATTGTTATAGTCAAATTATTTTACTACTCCTATTACAAAGTAAACTCATATATCAACTTAGGAGTGAAGACTTTTGTCAGGAACCGTTTCTATTGTTATAGTCAAATTATTTTACTACTCCTATTACAAAGTAAACTCAGATATCAACTTATATTCTTCGAATAATATTAATTATACATGTGTATAAAATTTTTCTTTTTCTTTTTAAAATAAAAGTTTTCTTCTGAGACTGTAATCTAAGTTCATTTCAGAAGAAATTGGAATGTGTCCTCTACATGTATTTCATCTACAGAGTTTTCATGTGCACTCAGTCTAGACAAGTTCACCCTGAAATGGTGCAGTCTCTATTTTCAGGGGTAGTACCCCACATCGAAACTGTGCTATTGTTGATCTAGCTAACAATATGTTTAGGAATGTTCATTGAGATGTATAATTTTCTAGGCAAGAATTTTCCTTTGATAGTTTTTATGTTCTTAATTTAGGAGTATTTAATGTGGATATCCATTTGCCATCTTAGTTCATGTTCTAACTGCTGTTTACTGATATGAGTTAATATATACATGAAGTACATGGGGGCATATTTCCATTTTCCATAGGCTGCCAGTATATCTACATCATCTAGAATAGACATTGTGGTTTTATGAATAGTCCTTGTTACACTACTACATGTACATTTTAATAAGTGTATTGTCAAACAACAATATTCATGTACATGATATACCATATGACTGCCCAGAAAAATTAAGACAACAACTTCAGTAAACAATGAGTAACATAAATACAAGGCTTTTAGTTACTAAAACATCTTGTCAATGAATAGAAGAAGTCGATCAGAAATAATTAAGTACTACATGTAGGTAACTGCAAGTTAAAAATCAGAATTAATCCTTTAAAACCTATGGCCAAAAATTTTCAGAGAATCGAGAGAAAGAAAACAAACCCGGTATATATAATCATGTTCATATTAATTAACTTTGAAACAAACCGAAATCATTCATTAGGGGAGAGAGAGAGAGTTGTTGAACATTAGGGTTCACTGGTTAAAAATATATGTATGTATTCAGAGCTTTATTTAAGCTCATTGAGCAGAGTATTAGGACCAATATTCTATGTCTGTCTGTCGGTATGAATGAATGAGGTGATGGGTTTATAAATGTAGGAATGAATGTGTTCATGTATATGCTAAACAACAAGTTAATTTATCATCATATGACAAAAGTCAAGCTTATTATTTATTATCCAATTATCCTTTGTTTTGTATACAAATATATCAATAACATATCACTCTGTAAACTGGTAAATTATACTACATACTATATTATACTATATTCTATGATTATTTTATAACACCACTTCTTGACTTTTTATTTTGGAGAGGGTTTATATAGGCTTTGCCTGTTGCCTAATCCATTTGATTACTCAATAAAATATGCTTAAATTAGAGTATTAGGAAAAATTTAATATGAAACATAACTATTGAATAAACATTTAAGTGTTTATAGTATAACCTCACAATATCCATAAAAGTACCACTGAGACCAACATAATACAACTGCATAATAAATAAATGTTATTTAAGAAATTAATGGGTTCCTGGGCTTCTGATCCGCCATTCAGTAGATATTTTAAAACAATCTTGACTAATAAATGTCAGTCATATAATAATGATTCCAATATAAGTCGATCAGATGAGCAAATCTAATGTTTTGAGGCTGTATGATCGAGCTATAATTTTTGAGAACCTTAAATTTATCACTATTATGGGACCCAGTTCATTTAACAGGCATGGGACAATTACTTTTTCATAAAGGAAAAGCATGGGACAAAAACTTCCTTAGGTACCCATGGGATGAACACTTCTTTAAAAATGAGTTACAATTCTCAACTCAAGAGGAACAATTAATATCTTTAAACATATTTCATTTTAAAAAAAAATAATCATTTAGGACGGAGTTACTCTCATTATTATCCAAAACTGTGTGACTTGCTCTCTTTAACTTACACTAAAATTCTATGAAAAGATGAAATTAGAAAGCTTATGCAATTCTGAGAAAAAATATGCATCATATTGCCAATTCCATTGAGGTCTAAGAAAAATATAGCCATTTAAGTGAACCTACCATTTCCCCACTCCTCTATTTAACACAGATTCATGGGGCTCTCCTTTAGTAAAACATATTAACTTAATCTTTTAGACATCAATTGTTGTTCAACCTCCTTGAATAAGAAACCTTATTCAGTACTACATACATCTACATAATATTACCATGATAAAAGCATCAAATCACTTAGAAATACTCTTACATGTATTACACTCCCCCTATTTTGATTGTCATATAAAAAGCATTTATAGTTTGAAATATTTTACCTAATATTATGAAATTTGTGGCAATTTTCTAGGGTCATTTCTTACACATATTTGAAATAATCATCACTGATGCTCAGAAATTGCTCTTTTTTTGGTAAATTGGATGATTTGTAGCATTTTTATTCACAACTAGACATGCCATCCTGCATGTGTGGTTTTTTTTTCATGAAAATGGAAGTTTAACAATCATATTTAGTGAATATCTTATCTATTCTGGTTTCTAGTCTCCTTTTGATAAACCATATGCATGCTAAAACAGTAGGACCTGCAAGTATGATATGCCTACCTTTAATTTAAATAAAATTCAAACACACCAGGGTAGCTGGAGATGGATAAGAATTTCATGAAAAATGTTCAATTTTTACATGTATTTCTACATTTTTGATGCATATATACAATAAAAGGGTAAAAATATGTTGATTCTTGTTCGATTTAATAGAAGTACCATAAATATAGTAGCTAGATGTTATTTGAATGTCAAGTGTACCTTTACATATCATACATGTATATATGCGTAGTAAAAGAAGAGAGATGATTTTTTAACTAATGTAAAAACATCTTAAATATCACTTTTGCACAGGATACATACACTTGGGTTTTTAAGGTTGATACTATGATAACTACATTTGTTTACATGTAATTACTACATTTGAAAGAGACATATTCTTATTAAAAAAAATGGGTATTTATAATTAGTCAGGTTTCTTAATGTTATTTCATAAAACCAGAGAGCAACTTCACTGCAGATTTATAAATTTAATGATTAAATTGATAAAAACTGTTTTTATCTCTTATCTCAGTAATTAACTTAAGCCTATAAATTGTCATCAGGATAGGAAATTCCAACTTTCTGGGTAGGCCACATTTTACTCAAGTGGTGGCCATTCTACACATGTAACCGAAGAGGGAGTATTTATAAACTCTCCTTCTGTATGCATATAAAAATAATTGTTTACATTGTACCTTTTGTAATTAAGTCTACCAAAAGAAGTTTGGAGACATTGTTTTTGAAAGCGGTTTCTTCTTTTTCTTCTTTCTTGCCTTTGAACTTGTCCATCGCGTTTCTCAGAGATGGTTGAACAGAGTTGTACACAACTCAAGGATATGATAGGCCTGCATACCCTGTTTTAAATTTTGAATTTATTGTTTTTAAATTGGGGTTGGGCAACCATAGTTTTGGGGGGTCAAATAGGGGTGGGGTCTAACATTGAATCCTTAGGGAAAAATTATACACTATATTGTAAATGGTTATAACTTGAAAACCGTTAAAGATATTGACATGGATTTTTCAAATGCTAAATATATTGAGTGTTAATTATGGTCAATACATGGTACATTATAGATATGATCTCTGGGGACTATATATATTCCCCAACCCCCAGGTTAATGGGAAATTACTTAATATTTGAAAAACCGTGACTCCTCACCCTTACACCATAAATATTCTTGTTCCTTGTGTCATGGGGCATCATATGGTATATAGGTTATGGCCATATGGGGGTGGTTCCGTCTACCCCTGACACAGGAAGTGCCCTAATTTAAATATCTCATTAAATTCCTATGAGATCCCCAACCCCAGACTACTTATATTCTTGTCATTTGTGTTAAGGGGCATCAAATGGTATGTAGGTTATGGGCCCTGGGGGTTTTCCTGACCCCCATTGAACAGGAAGTGCCCAAATATCTTGAAGATAGTCGAGATCCCCGCCCATTAATCATATATTTTCTTGTTCCTTGGGTCATGCCGGTTCACCTGATGTACAGTATCAAATCAAATCATATCAATCAATCAAAATTTTAAACAAAAATGAGTCTCCTTGCAGCAGTGAAAAGTAAGAGTTTATGGGTTTACATAAACAGAAATATTTTCATTAATATTCAATAGAATTGGTAATTTTTGGTATTTATTTTCTCAGAATTTGTTAAATCTTATTGTTATAAGCTCTATTAAGTCATTTCAAGAAGAATATGTTATCGATAGTACATATAATTTAGCACATGTAATTCATTAGATGGATATAATGACATTATCTAATAAATTAATACATTGGTTTTTTGAATACTAGTATTGCTTTTACTAGACTATATGATCAGACAATTGAATCATAAGAGTTTGTGGGTTTACATAAACAGAAATACTTTTATTAATATTCAATAGAATTGGTAATTCTTGGTATTTATTTTCTCAGAATTTGTTAGATCTTATTGTTATAAGCTCTATTAAGTCATTTCAAGAAGAATATGTTATTGATGGTACATATAATTTAGCACGTGTAATTCATTAGATGGATATAATGACATTATCTAATAATACATTGGTTGTTTGAATATTGCTTTTACTAGACTATATGATCAGAAAATTGAATCATAAGTGTTTAGTTAACCCCAACATACAATCAATCAAGATGATATATTTAGAGGACTTTTTATCCTCTGGGATAAAATATCCCAACATGGTGATTCATAGGATTTTAAATCCTATAAAAGCCTTTTAGAGGATTATTTATCCTATAAACACCAATGATGGGAGAAAAAATCCCACGGGAGTTTATATCCCACAAAGATTTTTTTCTCCCATGGGATTTTAGTGGGGTTTGAGATGGGATGAAAAATCCCACCAAAATCCCATGGGATTTTGATATTTGAGAGACAATTACAAGAAAACTAGAGCAATGTGTACATTCATGCTGACATGATAGGATCAAAGGAAAATGTCCCACCAAGATATATAAACAAAAGTAAGCTATGTCCAATGGAAATGGTAGCTAAAAGCCCGGACTTTGTCATGTCCGGACTTAAATGTCGCACTGTTATATGTAATTTGCCGTGGCGCAGAGGATGTGTGGTGATGCTAGTACACAATATGGGTAACATCTAAAAAAAATCGAGACATTAAATGAAATAAGCTAATTTTAGGAAAAAAAATAGAGTCTTGACTTCTATGAAATATTACCTTAACATGCAAAAAACTAATAGATAGAAATATCAAAATATTGTTCAAATATGTTTTTCAGAACAACATGAACATATTGTAATACACAAACTATCTGGAAGTTTGTCTGCGCTGAAAATTAGGAGCCTAAAGTAACAGGACTTTTAAACTACTGAACTATGAAAATTGTTTATTTTCTTCTTCAAAACTTTCCGACACAAAATATAATCCCTTGCTAAACTCTGTAAATATATAATTTTCTTTTAATAATTTTACTCGATATGGTTTATTTGGCATTGTAAATATACAAATAGAATTAATATATGATGCAGAATTTTAAAACAATAGATGACATAAAATACTTACCCAAAAAGAAAGGAGCGAACCTCTTTAAATCTTTTTCTTTCTTATTAAATAACTTTCAGCATTATCTATTCCTGTTTATCAATTAATTTGCTTAAAATATCAATTGTCGTCTTACATGTACATGTATTTTATTGAATTTTGCGAAATCTTTGTTTATTGCGAGTAACTTTGTAGATTAAAATGTTCACTTCATATACACTTTTGCTGAAGATTTATTTTTATAAAAAATCTAATTAATATTATTACAAAATTAAAAATGAATTTAACGTATTATATTGTCTTTAATAAATAAGTTGTAAATAAAAAGTAGTTTTCTTTTCATATATCATACTAGCATTGTATTTCTCGAGATTTTCTATCATACACATGCCCTTCTGAAGCCTCATAATAGAATAAGGGGTCTAGTTTTAACAATTTAGAATTAACATTTTATCATAATGCTTGCATTAAAAATCATATATATATATATATATATAGAGAGAGAGAGAGAGAGAGAGAGAGAGAGAGAGAGAGAGAGAGGGTAAACAATTTTTTAACATATGTGTATATAATTCAATACAAAGAACTACAACATTGAGAACCCGATTTTAACCCTGCGGTTCTTGGTTTAAAACAAATTTGGAATAAACATTCATTAAAACTATGTACATGTACATGTAAGGTGGGTACAGAATTGTCAATGGATATAATGAGATAGGGTTGTATATTTTATTTTTTTTTAAATGAAGATTTTATTGTGTTCTTCAATTCTAAATAAATTAATACATACTTAGAAAATAAAATAAAGCTGTCTATCAAACTAAAGATATCATAAAAGTCTTTGGCAAAAGTTTTGGGGGAAGGGAGGGGGCAAGTAATTGTAAATAAAGCTGCCATCCCTCCCTTTCTTGTTAATATTTGAACATATATAAACATATTGATTAAATAAAACAAAACAACCAAAACAGTATCTATACTACTATATTAGAATAATAAACCCGAGACATGTATATTGTTTAATAGAATACAAAGTATTTGGATGAATAAAAAACAGATGTAAAATTTTATTTAATAATGTCAACGAGGTTGGGTTTGGCTGCCATTTTAATGCGTTTGTATCTCGAAGAGACTAGAACGGTCAATTCGTGAGTCAAAAACAGACATGTTATATAAAAAAAAACCAGCAACACAAAAGACTCATCTGAAATGCATGCTTTACATGACACCATGCGTATTCCTCTAAGAAGAAAACCCATTTTAAAAGAAAGAGTTTATTAGCTAGACCAGTGTTGGAAATCCCGCCAAGTGACAGTAACCATGCTGTAATTTCTTCCAAGTAATAATATTGAATATTTGTTTTTATAATATAATCAAAAGTAAAAATATTAATTTCCGTCTTCACATAATGAAAATTAAATATAATCCTTTACCTTTACCCATAAAAGTAATGATCATTTTTTTTCATACTCAAACGATTACAAACGATTACAGTTCATCCTAAACGCCATTGGCGGATAACATCGAGAACAGACCATAATACTGAAGATGTTAAGAAAATTTTGTTGAATATGAAATAATGATTTACTTTGTTTTAGGATAATATTTTATCTGAAGAATTTTAGATAATGAGTTTATAAACATAGCTTAGTAGTTAAAATGAAAAATAAAATGTGTAAAACAGAAACACAGGACGAAAAACCACCTTTAAGCAAATCCTTAAAGGTGGCTTAAAGGTGACTTAAAGGAGCTTAAAGGCTATACGACCTTTAAGCCGCCTTTAAGTCACCTTTAAGCAAGTGCTTATAGGTCCTTAATGTCCAAACTTCTTTAAGCCACCTTTAATCCACCTTTAAGCATCTTTAAGTGGCATTTACGCTCTGTTTACACTGCCTTTACACTGTCTTTAAGTGGCCTTTAAGTCAATATTGATCAAGCTGAACAATAAACACATATATTAAATGCAAAAGCTCTTTTATAGAGATGGAAGGGGGTCATCCGAGTGATAATATAATTTCCAAGGAAGGGGGGGGGGTGTTCCAGGCGGTTTTAATCGTCGCTCCATTAAACACAGATCGCTATCATCAGCACCGCTCCGATGGACACAGATTGCCGTTATAAAAGTCTTTATAATTTTTTGGGGGTTTCAAAATTATTGTAGGGATGAGCGCAGTCTCTGTATCTTAATATGTGCATAAAACTAATTAAAGTATGTTTGTTTCCTATTATAAATTAATCGTTGAAAAAAATCTCTCTCTCTCTCTCTCTCTCTCAGTTCATCCGGTTATTAAACAAAATAAAGATAATGAACCAAAAATGCATGATTTAATTTGTTAATTGGTTTAAGGTTTGTATTTTTTTTTCAATTTTCATTATTTCTAACTCTAGATCTGCTAGATACATGTTAAAGATGAAAAGACTCTCAACTGCCTTTGTTATATCGGGCAGGATATTACTGCTTTGTTTGTCTAGACATAGTTTTGTTCGTTTGTGTATATCTAATTAGAGTCTATTGTTTGTACAACTTAAGAAAACCCCTGGAACTAACACAGAATATACAAGATATACACAACAGTTGTGTCGTGTGCCCAGGTGCATGTTTGTGTATATCTAATTAAAGTCTATTGTTTGTCCAACTTAAGAAAACCCCTGGAACTAACACAGAATATACAAGATATACACAACAGGTGTGTCGTGTGCCCAGGTGCACGTCAGGGTTTCTAAAGGCGTTGAATTTTAGTATGTACGAGTATACGATAAGTCTAGTGAATAAAAGTTAATTTACATTTGTAATTCATTTTCAATGTATTATTTCCTAGCTCTGGGTTTCAAAGATGTTACGTCTACAAATTAACGATACATGTATGTAAGAGTAAAATCTTGAGGCTAATTAATTAATGTACCGGTGATCATAAATAGGGGTTGATTATTTTAATATATGTATAAGGGTAAATATGTCAAATATACCCGGCCTGGCACATCATACAATTGTATGTACAAGTCATTTGCAATTGCCACATGCAGTAAATACGTCACCGGCAATTGGTAATTTTGTTTGTTATAGAATTGATAGTTTATAAATCATGTACATACAATTACATGTAAATATTTAAACATATTGGAACGGCGCCGCGATCATGAAAACCTGGAAATTGCGGGAAATTGAACAAATACCCTAATAGTATCAATACATTTAATAAAAGAAATGATTTCATTTTCTTTCTTACATTTTTATAGCTATAAATAAGATGAACGTATATCTACTCGGTTTAAATTTATTAACTACATGTCAGAAAGCCTACTATAGTGAACCTAACGGTTTCCATTTAGGTATAATATATTTTTGTTCACTGAAGACCAAGTTCCATATTTCATTCTAAATACATGCATGCATGTAATTTATAAATTAGATATAATTGATTGTTACAAACTGAATGGTTTGTCAAAATCTTTTCAAGTAAACACATTCAATACAGTGATTCAATATCCACTGATATATAGGATATAAAAACGCTCACATATATGTAATTTGCCGTGGCGCAGAGGATGTGTGGTGATGATAGTAAACTAAGGGTCCCGGGTTCAATTCTCGCCGTGGCCGGTTTTTGTTGTGTTTTTTTTTTCATTTTTCTTTCTAGAACAAAAACCGTTTCAATACCTTTTCTTTCATAAAGTTAATACATTTTGTTGAAAATTAAGCACAACATTGAATTAATTTTTTTTAATGACTTAAAGGTGGCTTAAAGGTAGCTTAAAGGTGGCTTAAAGGTGGCTTAAAGAAGTTTGGACATTAAGGACCTATAAGTTGTCCTTAAAGGTGGCTTAAAGGTGACTTAAAGATAGTCTTTAAGCTGCCTTTAAGCCATCTTTACGCCTTCTTTAAGCCACCTTTAAGCAATACATATAGCTTAAAGGTAGCTTAAAGGTGGCTTAAAGATTGTCTTTAAGCTACCCTTAAACACCTTTAAGCTATCTTTAAGGAGGACTTAAAGATGGTCATTCATCCTGTGAAAATCCTCGAAAAATAAACTGAAAAGAAGGCAGACGTATGGTGGCATATCTCTGCCCCTTGTGTGCAAAGTATTTTTCCATCAAATATGTCGACTTGCAAGATAAATATGTTGACATGCAAGATAGTTCTGTCAACATGTAACATAACGATGTTGACATGCAAGAAAATTGCAATCAAATAAGAATTATAAAACATCTAAAAAAAAATCTCAAGTCTTGCCCACATGTGACATCCAAGATGCTAGATGCTACTTATTTATGTCGAAACGCAACCTATTTATGTTAACATGTGAGACAAATATGTCGACATGCAACTTAGTTATGCTAACATGCAGGATAAATATGTACATGCACCATATTTATGTCGACATGCAACTTAGTTGTGTTGACATTCAACTAACAAGTTGCATGTCAACATATTCATTTCGCATGAGAACATAACTAAGTTGCATGTTGACATAAAATACAGTACCAATTAGACCCAATCTAACAGAAAGTAAACTCTAACTAAACCCAGGGTTTTCTTTCTGGGTTTACTCTGGGTTTACTAGAGTGGACCCAGAGTAAACCCAAAGTAAACCCAAAGGCAAAGAGTAAACCCTAATCAGACGTATACCCCTGAAAGCAGACGCTATATGTGTATTCGGAATATACAAGGGGCAGGAATTACAGACAGTAAGATGGTAAGATATTAGAAGGGTCTGCTTCACATTTCAGTGTGTCACAATTTACGTCCATGCTTATTTTCCATACATTTTGTGCTACGTTTATAATGTTACTAATTTATTGTCAGACTTGCTTTCTATAGTTTAAAGCTCACTCAACTGGTTTTACTGGGCGGGTTCTTATCCCGTGCATTTAGGAATTCAGTCTGAGCGTAGCATTTAGAGGGACCGGACGCTTTCAAACAGCTCCCTTATTCCATGTAAAGCATTTCTTCATATATCATTTCTTACATATAAGTATAACTGACCAGAGTCCAACTATTTTTGTTTTGTTTGTTTTTATTTTATTGCCGTATTTATTCCTAAAATGGCCAGATAACTTGTTTTTGATTTTTGTGAGTATTTAAGAAGTATTTGGAAGTAAAGTGTGATAATGAGTATTCGCTCATGTGAAAACTATTAAGTATAAAGTAAAAGTATGTTTTTTGTGGCATTGTAAACATATATTGAATGTATTCCAGAGTAAGGCGAGTGGTAGTTGCCGTAAAATGAATGTATTTATGTATAGTACACAAGTATATGGAAGTGAAGTACGTGTCTAATGATTGTTTAAAGTAAAGTATATGTAGTGAAGTAGTAAAGTGATGTACAGCAAAATGTGCAAATATAAGTGTAACTAGACACGATCTCGTTGCGAGCAACGAGGAGGTCTTCCGTCTGATTTTAGAATTTGAGATAAATGTTAGATCTTGATTTTGCTATTTAACAGCTAAACATGATTTAGAATAGAAAAACAGGGTCTACATTCTAAGGGTTAGACACTATTTTGTTTCAGGGATAAGAGCTTTGTTCAACAAATGTTTTGAAATTCGTCACCGTTCTTCAGATATCTGAGGAAAAAAAAGTTTTAGGGGCCAATCCCTTATCTCCTTATTGGAGCCGCTGAACCAAATTTTGAAGGTTGCATTTTGTAAACTACATCATTTTGAGCATCGTTTCTACTATATACTGCATTTAAATTTGTTTTACTTTTTGAGATATAGCTGGTCATAGTTTATGGACTCTTGACCCTAAAATATAATTATTACATAACATATGAATAAATCATTACATTACTTGGAAACAGAACTGTAAAATAAACTTTTTGCTTTTATAGCCTTTCATTAAATTTCCCTCAGTAAAGAGCTACAGATGATAGATTTTAGAGCCCTTAAGTTCCCTAATTTGAGGGTCCAGCCCCCTTTTTCTTGATATCAAATAAAAGGTCATTTAAATCTGAACACATTTTGTTCAACAACTGTTTAGAAATTCGTTACCGTTTTTTGAGATATATGGGAAAGAACATTTAAGGGGCCGATCCCTTAACTCTTTATAGGAGCCTTTTAACAAAATTTTGAAAATTGCATATTATTTACAACGTCATTCTGAGCATCTTTTCTTCTATATTGAATTTCAAAATATTTTTCCAGTCTGAGATATATGTGATAAAAATTCTGGACTTTTGGCCCCTAAAAACCCCTAATTACGTAACATGATAAAATCATTACATTGCTTGGATACATAACTGTAAGATTAACATATTGCTTCTATAACCGTTCACAAAATATCCCTCAGTACAGGGCTACAGATGAAAGACTTTAGAGCCCTTTGGTCCCCTAATTTGAGGGCCCACCCCCTTTTTCTTGATATCAATTGAAAGGTCTTCCAAATATAAACTTTTTTTTTTGCATTACATGTGTGAAAATATTTTTCAGAAAAGAGATAAACTAAGAAAACCATGAAAAATTACGACGTTTTTTAGTCTGAATTTTCGGGACCAGGCGAGCTTTAACGCCTTTTGAGCATGACAAATATGAATGCCAAATTGCACATCTACAATCTCTTGTCTACAATCTCTGTAAGTTTGAACTCAATATCTGTTACTGTTTAGGAAGAGATCCCTGGACAAGCCGACCCTCTGAAAATCGCTAAAACGTCATTTTCTCAAGAACGGAAATGACGTCATCAAAATATAAAAATGTATATTAAATTCGGATTACTATCTATTAGATCTGAAAGTTTCAGGAAAACCGGTTCAGCCATTTCCGAGAAATCGCCTGCACAAATTTTGTAAGAAAAAAAAAATAATAATAGGGGAAAAGAAACCGAACGAAAACAATAAGGTCTTCCGTTGGAAAACGGAAGACCTTAATAATAGGGGATAGAAACCGAACGAAAACAATAAGGTCTTCCGTTGGAAAACGGAAGACCTTAAATACAGGAAAATGAATTGAGTAAAGTAATGTTCAGAAAAATGCAAGTATAAGTAAAACTAGACACGATCTCGTTGCGAGCAACGAGGAGGTCTTCCGTCTGATTTTAGAATTTGAGATATATGTTCGATCTTGATTTTACTATTTAACAGCTAAACATGATTTAGAATAGAAAAACAGGGTCTACATTCTAAGGGCCAGATACTATTTTGTTTCAGGGATAAGAGCTTTGTTCAACAAGTGTTTAGAAATTCGTCACCGTTCTTGAGATATCTGAGAAAAAAAGTTTTAGGGCCTTAAAATTATCTCCTTTTTGGAGCCGCTTAACCAAATTGTGAAGGTTGCATGTTGTTAAGTACATCATTTTGAGCATCTTTTCTTCTATACTGCATTTGAAAATATTTTCCTTTTTGAGATAAAGGTGGTCATAGTTTATGTACTCTTGACCCCTAAAAAATCCTTATTACATAACACATGAGTAAATCATTGCATTATTTGGATACATAAGTGTAAGATAAACATATTTGCTTCTATAGCCTTTCATTAAATTTCCCTAAGTAAAGAGCTACAGATGAAAGATTTTAGAGCCCTTTAGTTCCCTAATTTGAGGGACCAGTCCCTTTTTCTTGATATCAAATAAAAGGTCATTTAAATCTCAACACATTTTGTTCAACAACTGTTTAGAAATTCGTTACCGTTCTTGAGATATATGGGAAAGAACGTTTTAGGGGCTGATCCCTTAACTCCTTATAGGGGCCATTTAACGAAATTTTGAAAATTTCATATGATTTAGTACATCATTCTGAGTGTCTCTTCTTCTTTACTGTATTTCAAAATATTTTTCCTTTTTGAGATATTGGTGATCAAAATTCTGGAATTTTGGCCCCTAAAAATCCCTTATTATGTAACACATGATAAAATCATTACATTGCTTGGATACATAACTGTAAGATAAACACATTTGCTTTTATAATCGTTCACAAAATATCCCTCAGTAAAGGGCTACAGATGAAAGACTTTAGAGCCCTTTGGTCCCCTAATTTAAGGGGGCCAGCCCCTTTTTCTTGATATCAAATAAAAGGTCATTTAAATCACAACCTATTTTGTTCAACAACTGTTTAGAAATTCGTGATCGTTCTTGAGATATACGGGAAAGAACATTTTAGGGGCCGATCCCTCAACTCCTTATAGGGGCCGTTTAACGAAATTTTGAAAATTGCATATGATCTAATACATCATTTTGAGCATCTTTTCTTCTATACTGCATTTCAAAATTTTTTTCCTTTCTGAAATATTGGTGATCAAAATTCTGGACTTTTGGCCCCTACAAACCCCTAATTACGTAACACATGATAAAATCATTTCATTGCTTGGATACATAACTGTAAAATAAATATATTTGCTTCTATAATTGTTCACAAAATATCCCTCAGTAAAGGGCTACAGATGAAAGACTTTAGAGCCCTTTGATCCCCTAATTTGAGGGCCCACCCCC
Organism: Magallana gigas; assembly: GCF_902806645.1. NCBI lineage: Eukaryota > Metazoa > Mollusca > Bivalvia > Ostreida > Ostreidae > Magallana > Magallana gigas. The sequence continues at coordinate 11,414,562 of NC_047568.1, read as the reverse complement.
TTTTTCTTGATATCAATTGAAAGGTCTTCCAAATATAAAGTTTTTTTTTGCATTACATGTGTTAACAAAATATTTTTCAGAAAAGAGATAAACTAAGAAAACCATGAAAAATTACGACGTTATTTTAGTCTCAATTTTCGGGACCAGGCGAGCTTTAACGCCTTTTGAGCATGACAAATATGAATGCCAAATTGCACATCTACAATCTCTTGTCTACAATCCCTGAAAATTTGAACTCAATATCTTTTACCGTTTAGGAGGAGATCCCTAGACAAGCCGACCCTCTGAAAATCGCTAAAACGTTATTTTCTCAAGAACGGAAATGACGTCATCAAAATAAAAAAATGTATATTAAGATCGGATTAATATCTATTAGATCTGAAAGTTTTACGAAAATCGGTTCAGCCATTTTCGAGAAATCGCCTGCACAAATTTTGTAAGAAAAAAAAATAATAATAGGGAAAAAGAAACCGAACGAAAACAATAAGGTCTTCCGTTGGAAAACATAACTAAGTTGCATGTCGACATAAATAAATAGCATCTAGCATCTTGGATGTCACATGTGGGCGATATTTGAGATTTTTAATTTTTTTTACACAATTCTTTTTTTATTGCAATTCTCTTGCATGTCATCATAGCTTTGTTGCATGCTGACATAACTATCTTGCACTCCAACATATTTATCTTGCATTTAGACATATTTGATAGAAAAACAACTTGCATACAAGGGGCAGAGATATGCCACCATACAAACGAGTAGTAGAAATTGAATATATGGCGGAACAACTTTATCGAGGATGCACTACATGCCATTGCCTTTGGGAAACTGTGTAGAAAAACAGCATTTTGGTTTGGGAAGCATTTATAGTTTTGTATGCTCCTCCTGCCAAAATGTCATCCTGATATCATCAGGGAAGAGGCAAATTAGTACCTTTGGTATCGAAGACAAATTTACAAAAAAATCATCTTATACATGAGATGTCAATATAAAGCTTGCTTTGGGTATCATTATTGTCATAAAATTAAATGTGTAAATATAAAATAAATGTATGACAATTTCAATATGGTTATTATTTTTTCCCAATACAATATTGACAAAGTGTGTTGGTGGTAGATATCACTGGGTAGTGAAATGCGTCTAGTATAATGGGGATCAACTGTAGATCTACTATCGCCACTGGCTATCCTACTTGTAAATGAAAGGGAGAGTTGGGTGCGTAAATCTTTTCCTGCCAGTACAAAGCTTCTACACTACCAAGACTCCTTTAATGCATCCTCGTGGCAGTTCACAGAAACTGGTACGTAGGGCCACAGGCTAAATTGAATGGGATCTCGAATCAGCAAGGGCCCTAGAGATGCAGTGTTTTGGCCCACCGGCATGTAAACATGCCCTAGCACTCATCATCCTTGCTCCAGATGGGGGTCGTAAGCTTTGGATGGCAACTCATCTGAGAGAAAAAAACTCTGAAATTAAATCGGGTAGATTTAACTAAACAGCCTTGGTCGGCAATAAATCTAGAGGAAGGAAACCTTGAACACAAATCCCTGGCCCTCCTAGTAGGAGGTTGAGAAAAGGGCCAATTGCAATCACCCCCTCTCATATAACAACAAGTATTACAGAAACACAGACAATAGAAGTTAATAGTCAGAGGTCCCAAGTTCGAAGCCAACCCTGTATGATGCTGCATAGTGAAAGTCGGAAGAAAGCTAAGCAGCGGAACTGCCTCAGAACTAGGGACCTATTAGATTCGGTAGTTGGAATGTGAGAACTAAGTATCAGGGGATAAAAGCAGCGAACGTAGCGGAGGGTATGGAAAGATACAGTCTTGAGATCTTGGGCTTGTTTGAAACAAGATGGACACAGGCTGGAAAAATGAAAATAAATTCGGGTAAAACTATTATATATGCAGGCCATGAAGAAGAAAATGCAGCGCATACCGATTGTCATCGGAGTTACAATCTTCCCACATAAGAATATCCATAAAACCACATGGGTGTCCCCTGATCATCGTACAGACAACCAAATACATCACATTTGTATCAGTGCCAAGTTTAGAAGAACACTACTGGATGTAAGAGTAATGAGGGGAGCAGACGCTGCATCTGATCATTTCCTGGTGGTCGGAAATCTCAAACTTAGACTCACAAAATGTATGCAAAATAATAGCAAAATGAAATATGATGCAGAGAAGTTAAAAAAATGGCCACACCAATGAGAGCGCTTCAAGCTTTTATTGCAAAACAAATATAAAATTCTGCAGGACCATCATACAGCAGATTTTACAGTTAAAAGTAGCTGGACAGATATTAAAGAAATGATACATGGAGGAGATGAAAGTGAAGACTTTGAAATCAAAACAGTTGTACAACAAGGTTGCTTGCTCTCACCCTTTTGTTTCTTTTAGCCATTGACTGGATTATGAAAGAAACAACATCAGGGAAGAGAAATGGAATCCAGTGGAACCTTATGAACCAACTTCAAGACCTAGATTTTGCTGATGACTTGGCTCTTTTTTCCAATACGTACGACTAAATGCAAGAACAAACATCAATCTTAGTCGAAAATGCATCAAAAACTTGGTTTCGACCGGAAGTGACGGATTTTTATTTCCAGCCTTATTACAGAGGCAAAACTATCAATATATAAGCACGAAAAATTTCAACTTTCTATCTTGAATCGTATTTGAAAAAAGCCGCGGACAAAATGTCTTCTTGAAATTTTTGAAAATGACGTAACGTAAAAACGGAAGTGACGTTGCTATGTAAACTTTAACATCTTCGAGGCATTATAATTGCACATTATCTCTGAAAGTTTAAAAAAAAATTGGATAAAAACTTTTTGAGTTATGAAGCCGAAAAGGAGTCAGAAAAAAAGAAAAGTATAATAATAACTAGAGCAAAGCTCGTTGCAAAGCAACGAATGGATCTTCCGTTAATGTCGAAAGTAAAGCAATATGTTCCTGTAAGAAGCAAAGTTCTTAAACCGATAACAAGATCAACTTAAACGAAAAGAACAAAAATCGAATAAGTCCTGGTACGACTTAACAAACTCCGAATGATTTTAAGTATGAATTAACAAAAACCTTTCTGGTTTCAAGAACGACTTAACAAAAAAATCCGAATGTGTTCAAGTAGGACTTAACAATTATTTTTGGTACGAGTTAATTTTTCTTTGAACATTAGGTGGCAGGGGATAGTTTCGTACTAAAGACCCGGTCAAATTTCTTAAAAATTAGTGATAGGTGCTGTTTGATGAGATATTTTATGAATAAAAATGAATGAAGTAATTATCAGATACATTTCCTGTATAGCAGAGTGCTTGCTGAGAAAAAAGATGTGCAATATGTAGGTGTCACTATGATGCTTAGGATAGACATAGATGCAAATGCGAAACTAATACATGCTGTGAGATGCTGAGGAAATTCCGCTGGTAAGCAGTAGGGTTTAGGAGAAGGTCTGTATCTCAGAACAAAGGTGATTGACCCCAGATCAATTGGTGAAATTTCATCAGGGCATACAATTATCTACCAAATGCTTTGTAATTTATCTCCCTCGCTCGGGACTGGGAGGGACTGTAGGGGTGCGGATGAGGCCCAAATTTTGAAAAATCAAGCCAAAATCTTGCAGGGTCCCCAGTGTGTTTTTAGTGCATCTGCACTGCAATATGTAGATTACATGCTCTGGGTGGGTCTATTATTTAAGCTAGGGGTATATGAAGTGTAATTAACCAGCCCTCATGAAACTGTCCCCCCTTATTTATTTACATTGACCTCAAGTATATGTCTACCCCCTCGGTACATGTTAGGCACTCAAAAAACTGTCCCCTTCCACCTTACGCTATTTTTTAAACCAAGGACGCGAAATCAAAATTTCCGGAAAAATCAATTTTTTAACCACGATATCTCTGTAATGCATCGTCCGATTTTAAAACAGCTTTCAGTGTTGGAAACGTTGGAAACGGAAGACCCTAATAAAAACAAACAACATCAACAGCATAGAAATTGATAACACTCAACTTGAAAATGTTACATCAATCTTATAATTAGGAAGTGTTGTTTACCATAGTGGAGGCACAGAGGAAGATGTAAAATCACGCCTAAAAAGGCATATACTGCATTTGGTATGCTAAGAAAATTACGGAAGTCCAAGTACATAACAATCAAGACCAAACTCAGAATATTTAATAGCAACGTAAAATCAGTGCTACTTTACGGGACTGAAACATGGAGCCCCACAATGGTCAACAGGAAAAAACTCCAATCCTTCGTAAACAGATGTCTGAGAAACATCCTTCAGATATGTTGGCCAAACAAAATAACAAATGAAGGCCTTTGGAGAAAAACTAACCAAATCCCTATTCCACAAGAAATTAAAAAGAGCAAATGGAAATGGATTGGTCATACCTTAAGGGAAGACAGATCTAACATCACCTGTCAAGCCCTCGTATGGACACCACAAGGGAAGAGGAAAAAGGGAAGACCAAGACTAACCTGGAGAAGAGTCCTTGAAAAAGAAATGGCCGAGAAAGGACACAGGTGGAACATCATCCACCAACCAGCAAAGGACAGAAAGAAGTGGAGAAGAACTGCCTGTGGCTTATGCTCCACAGGGGAGTGAGACAGGCTAAAGTAAAGTAAGTCAATATTGAAAAAGCAAATATTTAGATTGTTCATGAATTGCTATTTTTTTGTTGTTACAGGATTGTTACTAACTGGTTTAGATACAAATTCAGTGAATGCAGTGCTTGCGTGTTTAATAAAGCATTAAATGATGTATTTTGACGTTGTAGTGTCACTACCTGCCGACTGCTGAGCAGATTCGCTTTAGAGCGTTATGATAATTTGTCTCACTACAAAGTCAGAGAAGTACTGACATTCCCATTTTTATTGATAAACTTAGACCATTTACTTACAATGTACTGACACTACTGATAAACTTAGAAAAATACTGACGTTTAAACGGACGGTATTGAGAAACTTAGAAAAGTACTGACAAACTTAGACAGTCCTTAACTTAGAAAAATACTGACACATTTTACTGACGGTACTGAAAAACGTAGAGATGTACTGACAAGTACTGATAAGTACTGACCCCATTGTTCTATCTCTTACTGAGTGAAATTATACTTGATATTTTTTTCCTTTTATGTCATTTTCCACCATTAATTGATTAAGCTACCTAGATACAGTGTAAAGTTTATATAGACTGATAATAATTTTGAAGCATTAAACTGGCTCTGTTATATTTAATTTGTTTAATGTTGACAAAAAAATTATGATAAGAAAAATTGTCATAATATAAAAAAGTATAATATGGGACTTTATTTGTTACACATAACTTTGTTTTGTACAAATAGGAAGGGGTGGAATTAAATTGGAGTTGGATGTTTGCGAATGACTCCGAATGCCACGTTTTTATGTTCAATTTTTAGACGTAAATCTTAATGTTTTAATTTAATATGTTTTGTCATATGCAGCTAATCACATGGTAAAAATATCCAACGGGATACAACGTAAGGCTAACCGGTAGAGAGAGAGAGAGAGAGAGAGAGAGAGAGAGAGAGAGAGTTTGCATTGATTTTGAATTAAATTTACTAATCTAATAGTTTACTCGGGAATTTATTTCCTAATAAGTTAACTTGCAATCCTAATTTCATTACCAATTCTTTATCATTTAATTCCGCAGCTCTGGTAAGAACATACACGACATACATGTAAATGTGTAAATGTAGTACTAAGTGTTTTCTATACGTGTAGGAGTTAAACTTTATCTATAATTATATATATATATATATAGAGAGAGAGAGAGAGAGAGAGATTTCTCAAAAAGTTAACATGCAATCCTAATTAATTTTCATAACTTACAATGTATAATTATTTAGATTAACTTAGAGCGGTCAATTTAATCTTTTATCCATCAATGTTTTATTTTACACCAGATCAATTGATCAAAGAACCAGAAAACACATGTTTAACAATTGGTTGATTGAAGTTAAAGTTTTCAAAGGAGAGGATGTTGACATTTTTTTCACTCGGTCAGTGGTTATATAACTACTGTACACAGCCCTTCTTGACAATTTGCAGTGCACGGTAGCGAGATTTGGAACAATGAGGTGACAGATTAAAAATATTTGTCACGGTCACCATTTTGATTTCTAAGACTGACTTATCTGACACGATTTTCTTCATTTGCGTTTCATGCAAAATTAATAGGTAAAAATAAATCCGTTCGACACATACTACTTTTTTGTGTAAACTCGTGCATTACCCACACGAATTACAATACAACCGTTCCTTTCATTAAAAATCATACTCCGAAAATCAGAGAAATTAATAACAGAGATCGTCAACTCCGCCATTAGCGTGTAAATGTTACGGGACCAACCTTACTTTGAGAACTACAAGTGCAACAGCAATCTTGTATAAGTCATTAAATTTGAACCTTATAGTGAACATGAACCTGTAAATATTTTAAGCATGTTTTATTTATGAAATATTTACAAAACCTCTTTATTTAGTTTTTAAATTACTTTTTTAAAACTTATTGACTTTTCACAAAATAGTGGTAATGAATTACCTAACTCATGTAATGGTAATGTAATGCATGACTTCAAGAAAATTAAGTAATGGTAATAGTAATTTAAAGCCCTAATTCATGAAGTAATGGTAATGCATTATTTTACAATGTAATTCACCCCAAGCCTGATTCCAACTAAGCCAGAAAACATGAACATTAACATTTAACTTTGTTCTTCAATCGATAAGATTTTACATATTATATGATGTATAAGTCCAAAATGTTAAAAATCTATTATAGATTTTCCTTACAATTCATTGTTTAAATTCAAGTTCAGTTTAATCAACTAAAGAGCATACGAACGAGAAGGCAAATTCAGACTTGTTTTTATTTTCTTTGTACAAATTTCCTTTCGAGACGAACAGCAGTCATACTGCAAGTAGACTGGAAGCCAATGAAACACCAATTTAATTTGTAAAAAATCTGTGTATAAACCGTCCCGATTTTCACTTCAGCTTACGCATGAAGTTTGGTAGTATTAAGGTGAAAGATTGTCAAAATAAAAGTTTTCACAAATGGCACACTGCGTCTGGGAACTTTAATTTCGATTCCACCATCAACCTCTTCTCAACGGCGCCGTGCATTCAGTTACGTAACTCATTCCACATTTGAACCAGAGCAAGAATATTTTGATCAATAAACCTATTTGTTTAGTTTCTAAATAGAACTTTGTTTATACACAGAGGACTTAAAAAGATTCAATGCGTGTTTTTAAAATACACATTTACTGAAATGCATGAACATTTTCTGCACTATTTTCTTACGCGTATACTCAACTCATGTGTTCTACGCGTGCCTTCCAGTTTAGACTTCGGCTGACAGTAAACCAATAGACGGGGTTACGTGACCCCGTCTAAAAACTAAAACCTAGCAAGTAGAAATCTTCAGGACATACTGACAACAATCTAAAAACATTCAAAATGTGTATTTTGGCCACTAATGCACCCTCCCTCATCTCCTGATTCAGTGACAAGGCTTGATCAAATGTAAAGTAAGCCACTGAACAATATTGCTGATCAATGTGATCATTGATACTATTATCCACTGGGTGTGATAAATTAGAAATCATACGCCACCCACCTTGCCTTTTTGGCGAGGATACCAATAGGATTACACCGCAAATTTGAAATAGGTGGATAGGGAAAGGGGCATAAAATTCTACCCAATTTTATTTCTTTATTTATTTTTTCATGTAACTCAACATCATGTTCCTCTGCAGATATTATGTTTTTAAATTCAACCTTTTTTCTAATGCCTGTATATTGAAGCGAAAACTCATTTTTAAACCCATTTGATAGAACTGTTGCTCTTTCTTTGTTTGGGTAATTTACCAGTAAAGAATCGAATTAGATGTATTTATTCGAGTGCTGCCAATAACCCATAATTAATGTAACAATTTACATGTAGCTTTGCCATCCCGTGGGCTGTGGTCGATTCCTGAAAAATCTGTTTTTGGAATTAATATTTTCCAAACGAGCAGGTGCATTTTTAGGAATTTGATTAGACTGATTATTCTTGAAGCAGTTAATGGAGGGATGATATGCATTACATGTGATGCACTGATGCAAATGCTTGCAATATTGTTTCTGACAACCACCTTCATAATTGTAGGCATAACATTTCAAATACCTACGAGTTGTCTGATTTGACAATTGGGTTTTATTAACTGTTTGCATGTAAAACAACTACAGTTCAGCATCAATAGATCCCCAGCTTGAAGAGGAGTCTACAGTCTTTTTTAAGCGAAATTACACATCATAATACAACCAACCTGACTTGTTACTAGCTGCCCCCTTGTAATTCTTGACATATATACCTCAAGAGCGAAATGGCTTGATAAACACCCCCTCAAAAACAATTTAATTTTGCATTTCTGTGCAAGGCTCTTGAAGCAACAATTTATTTAAATGAAAAAATTCCCCATACTAAATTTTGTCTTTGAGAGCTTGGGACACATGGGATCCCAGCATAGAAGTAACACTTTTACATGGGTTTGGAGTTTCCATATTATTTTCTAAATATTTTTCTGTACCTTGATTCATGTTAGTGGGAACATGTAACGACAACGCACTTGGTGCGTCCGGGATGGGGTTAACAATGGGCGGCATGTTGTGAGAAATCATCCCGCTCCGTGACATTCCCTGACCTGCTTCACTTTACGCTTGTGTCGCTGGTGTCGGAGGAGCCGCTGGTGTCGGAGGAGCATTAATATTTTAGCTGTCTGCAACGGACGGTTTCACTTGACTTCCGCGACGATTTCCTCGACGACCTCGTGCAATTGCATTATTCGAGGCAACTCTGTTTGCTCCATTTGACACTGCTACGTATGGGCTTCTCGCCTTAGATGCCTTGAAGTTCTTTTCTCTCAGCATGTTATAATATGTCGGTATGAAGTGATAATTTGTCGATTATAAAGATAACACTTGATATTTCTCTTGTTGATTTTTTGTGACCGACTCAGGAAACAGTTGAATATAAAACGAAGAGCTTAACGCGCACGTTTCAAGACCAGGAAGTGTGGAGTTATTGCCCTTGAATTACTAAAACATTACATTGAAAACATTACTAAAGGTATAGTTCTTGCCCCAAACAATACGCTTAATTGCATGAAATAACAGGGTTTATCCAAATTTGATAAACCTTATTATCTTACTATTAAGATATCATTTCATTCAAAGGAGTAACTGACACCATTCGATATAGTAGCCGACATATTTTTCTTAACTTTGTGTTAATAATCGACATCGTCAAGTTATAAAACACCGCTGCCATTATATTTCAGTAACACGTTAGAACAGGCTATCGCTTCATATTTTACTAATTATGTATAAAAAGAACGAAAACGACTAGAAAGCGATAATTACATTTAAAATGAGCAAGTTATCAACCTGAAAATTTTGGGCATTTTAGGTAATCACCGTGTTGGCTGTCGGTTACTGTAGTAACGGTCAGTCGTTGAATACAAATGAGCCTTATATAGTTTTGAACAACCAATCGGCGTTGAATTTTCTTACAGAATTTAATTATCAGTCTCAAATACATCTTAACATGAAATAAAATAAACAAATTTAACAAAGGATACATACATGCAAAAAGTATGCATTAATTGTTTTCTCTCCTATTCTTTACAAGAAGACACATGTTTAGCAGTCCATTAACAAATAAAAAGTCAGTGTTAATCTGAAAATCAGTCTGAAAATATTAATGTACCTTTGAGAGAAATACAATATTTATATTTTATTTGAATTAATTAAATTTTATAGCATATCAATAAAATTGTCAAACAAATTTGTGTCAACAGGAACTCAGTTCATTTGCTTTAAACCAAACACTCAATTCGCTCCTTGAAAAAAAACCAACAAATGTTGCTATATCTGCATCGTATCGGAAGGAATATATACATAAATATGTTTTAAACAATGATTTCAAAAGTATTTTGAACCATAGCTATACTGGTATATTATACAGTCAAATATTAATTCAAAATTTTGATTCTTTGGATCCACTGCCTACGGCATTAGTTCTAGGAACGAAGATTTGTTCACTTTATAAATGTAGTGTTAGCATATTCTTCAGCGGCATTTATCATGGACTAGACGTTCATCGAACCTATGGAAAGTTATGAACAGTGCACAAATTCTACATTGCTTTAAATTTTAAACATTTTACATTGTGCTTTATATTCTTTCAGAATATTGAATTGCAACCTGTGCTAGGTTATGTTTAGTTTTAAAAATAATGTTATTGATATTCAATATCGTTTTAAAGAGAATTTAATTGGTATTGGTAAATCTGACATTAATATGCCTTAATTAATCAATGTAAGATTAAAAAGAAAACCTGCACATGATAGAATCTTCTTATCTTAATTTACACAGCTGATTCGGTTGTTTTTTTTAAACTAGGTTTAGGTTAATATGAAATATTTCCTGAGAACCAGAACCAAACTACAATAAACAACGTTGTTTAACGAATGAAGCTACTGTTTGTTTGAGTTGATGTTATAGTTTGTTTACAACAATGTTTTGGGTTCCGTCCGTCTCAAAAACAATGAATTGTTTTTAGTTTTGTGCTATTATGATGATTTCATTTTTTTCTGTATAGTAGATAGATATTGGTAATAAAAAAAGACATATGTTAGTTGAAAAAAGTTTGAACAGTGTAATGACTTGATTTGATTCCATTGGCTACCATAGCTGGTATTCATGATATGCTTGATTTGTGTTTATGTTATGGTTAATTCATGTTGATACTGAATTTTATGTCTTGGGTATATATCAGTGTGTTATTTTAGATATTTAATCTCAAACAATATCAATAATATTTTCAAATACACATGTACATATTTACTATTGAAAGTAAATATGAAGGTCCATATTGAATATCAATAACATTATTTTTAAAACTAAACATAACCTAGCACAGGTTGCAATTCAATATTCTGAAAGAATATAAAGCACAATGTAAAATGTTTAAAATTTAAAGCAATGTAGAATTTGTGCACTGTTCATAACTTTCCATAGGTTCGATGAACGTCTAGTCCATGATAAATGCCGCTGAAGAATATGCTAACACTACATTTATAAAGTGAACAAATCTTCGTTCCTAGAACTAATGCCGTAGGCAGTGGATCCAAAGAATCAAAATTTTGAATTAATATTTGACTGTATAATATACCAGTATAGCTATGGTTCAAAATACTTTTGAAATCATTGTTTAAAACATATTTATGTATATATTCCTTCCGATACGATGCAGATATAGCAACATTTGTTGGTTTTTTTTCAAGGAGCAAATTGAGTGTTTGGTTTAAAGCAAATGAACTGAGTTCCTGTTGACACAAATTTGTTTGACAATTTTATTGATATGCTATAAAATTTAATTAATTCAAATAAAATATAAATATTGTATTTCTCTCAAAGGTACATTAATATTTTCAGACTGATTTTCAGATTAACACTGACTTTTTATTTGTTAATGGACTGCTAAACATGTGTCTTCTTGTAAAGAATAGGAGAGAAAACAATTAATGCATACTTTTTGCATGTATGTATCCTTTGTTAAATTTGTTTATTTTATTTCATGTTAAGATGTATTTGAGACTGATAATTAAATTCTGTAAGAAAATTCAACGCCGATTGGTTGTTCAAAACTATATAAGGCTCATTTGTATTCAACGACTGACCGTTACTACAGTAACCGACAGCCAACACGCTGATTACCTAAAATGCCCAAAATTTTCAGGTTGATAACTTGCTCATTTTAAATGTAATTATCGCTTTCTAGTCGTTTTCGTTCTTTTTATACATAATTAGTAAAATATGAAGCGATAGCCTGTTCTAACGTGTTACTGAAATATAATGGCAGCGGTGTTTTATAACTTGACGATGTCGATTATTAACACAAAGTTAAGAAAAATATGTCGGTTACTATATCGAATGGTGTCAGTTACTCCTTTGAATGAAATGATATCTTAATAGTAAGATAATAAGGTTTATCAAATTTGGATAAACCCTGTTATTTCATGCAATTAAGCGTATTGTTTGGGGCAAGAACTATACCTTTAGTAATGTTTTCAATGTAATGTTTTAGTAATTCAAGGGCAATAACTCCACACTTCCTGGTCTTGAAACGTGCGCGTTAAGCTCTTCGTTTTATATTCAACTGTTTCCTGAGTCGGTCACAAAAAATCAACAAGAGAAATATCAAGTGTTATCTTTATAATCGACAAATTATCACTTCATACCGACATATTATAACATGCTGAGAGAAAAGAACTTCAAGGCATCTAAGGCGAGAAGCCCATACGTAGCAGTGTCAAATGGAGCAAACAGAGTTGCCTCGAATAATGCAATTGCACGAGGTCGTCGAGGAAATCGTCGCGGAAGTCAAGTGAAACCGTCCGTTGCAGACAGCTAAAATATTAATGCTCCTCCGACACCAGCGGCTCCTCCGACACCAGCGACACAAGCGTAAAGTGAAGCAGGTCAGGGAATGTCACGGAGCGGGATGATTTCTCACAACATGCCGCCCATTGTTAACCCCATCCCGGACGCACCAAGTGCGTTGTCGTTACATGTTCCCACTAACATGAATCAAGGTACAGAAAAATATTTAGAAAATAATATGGAAACTCCAAACCCATGTAAAAGTGTTACTTCTATGCTGGGATCCCATGTGTCCCAAGCTCTCAAAGACAAAATTTAGTATGGGGAATTTTTTCATTTAAATAAATTGTTGCTTCAAGAGCCTTGCACAGAAATGCAAAATTAAATTGTTTTTGAGGGGGTGTTTATCAAGCCATTTCGCTCTTGAGGTATATATGTCAAGAATTACAAGGGGGCAGCTAGTAACAAGTCAGGTTGGTTGTATTATGATGTGTAATTTCGCTTAAAAAAGACTGTAGACTCCTCTTCAAGCTGGGGATCTATTGATGCTGAACTGTAGTTGTTTTACATGCAAACAGTTAATAAAACCCAATTGTCAAATCAGACAACTCGTAGGTATTTGAAATGTTATGCCTACAATTATGAAGGTGGTTGTCAGAAACAATATTGCAAGCATTTGCATCAGTGCATCACATGTAATGCATATCATCCCTCCATTAACTGCTTCAAGAATAATCAGTCTAATCAAATTCCTAAAAATGCACCTGCTCGTTTGTAAATATTAATTCCAAAAACAGATTTTTCAGGAATCGACCACAGCCCACGGGATGGCAAAGCTACATGTAAATTGTTACATTAATTATGGGTTATTGGCAGCACTCGAATAAATACATCTAATTCGATTCTTTACTGGTAAATTACCCAAACAAAGAAAGAGCAACAGTTCTATCAAATGGGTTTAAAAATGAGTTTTCGCTTCAATATACAGGCATTAGAAAAAAGGTTGAATTTAAAAACATAATATCTGCAGAGGAACATGATGTTGAGTTACATGAAAAAATAAATAAAGAAATAAAATTGGGTAGAATTTTATGCCCCTTTCCCTATCCACCTATTTCAAATTTGCGGTGTAATCCTATTGGTATCCTCGCCAAAAAGGCAAGGTGGGTGGCGTATGATTTCTAATTTATCACACCCAGTGGATAATAGTATCAATGATCACATTGATCAGCAATATTGTTCAGTGGCTTACTTTACATTTGATCAAGCCTTGTCACTGAATCAGGAGATGAGGGAGGGTGCATTAGTGGCCAAAATACACATTTTGAATGTTTTTAGATTGTTGTCAGTATGTCCTGAAGATTTCTACTTGCTAGGTTTTAGTTTTTAGACGGGGTCACGTAACCCCGTCTATTGGTTTACTGTCAGCCGAAGTCTAAACCGGAAGGCACGCGTAGAACACATGAGTTGAGTATACGCGTAAGAAAATAGTGCAGAAAATGTTCATGCATTTCAGTAAATGTGTATTTTAAAAACACGCATTGAATCTTTTTAAGTCCTCTGTGTATAAACAAAGTTCTATTTAGAAACTAAACAAATAGGTTTATTGATCAAAATATTCTTGCTCTGGTTCAAATGTGGAATGAGTTACGTAACTGAATGCACGGCGCCGTTGAGAAGAGGTTGATGGTGGAATCGAAATTAAAGTTCCCAGACGCAGTGTGCCATTTGTGAAAACTTTTATTTTGACAATCTTTCACCTTAATACTACCAAACTTCATGCGTAAGCTGAAGTGAAAATCGGGACGGTTTATACACAGATTTTTTACAAATTAAATTGGTGTTTCATTGGCTTCCAGTCTACTTGCAGTATGACTGCTGTTCGTCTCGAAAGGAAATTTGTACAAAGAAAATAAAAACAAGTCTGAATTTGCCTTCTCGTTCGTATGCTCTTTAGTTGATTAAACTGAACTTGAATTTAAACAATGAATTGTAAGGAAAATCTATAATAGATTTTTAACATTTTGGACTTATACATCATATAATATGTAAAATCTTATCGATTGAAGAACAAAGTTAAATGTTAATGTTCATGTTTTCTGGCTTAGTTGGAATCAGGCTTGGGGTGAATTACATTGTAAAATAATGCATTACCATTACTTCATGAATTAGGGCTTTAAATTACTATTACCATTACTTAATTTTCTTGAAGTCATGCATTACATTACCATTACATGAGTTAGGTAATTCATTACCACTATTTTGTGAAAAGTCAATAAGTTTTAAAAAAGTAATTTAAAAACTAAATAAAGAGGTTTTGTAAATATTTCATAAATAAAACATGCTTAAAATATTTACAGGTTCATGTTCACTATAAGGTTCAAATTTAATGACTTATACAAGATTGCTGTTGCACTTGTAGTTCTCAAAGTAAGGTTGGTCCCGTAACATTTACACGCTAATGGCGGAGTTGACGATCTCTGTTATTAATTTCTCTGATTTTCGGAGTATGATTTTTAATGAAAGGAACGGTTGTATTGTAATTCGTGTGGGTAATGCACGAGTTTACACAAAAAAGTAGTATGTGTCGAACGGATTTATTTTTACCTATTAATTTTGCATGAAACGCAAATGAAGAAAATCGTGTCAGATAAGTCAGTCTTAGAAATCAAAATGGTGACCGTGACAAATATTTTTAATCTGTCACCTCATTGTTCCAAATCTCGCTACCGTGCACTGCAAATTGTCAAGAAGGGCTGTGTACAGTAGTTATATAACCACTGACCGAGTGAAAAAAATGTCAACATCCTCTCCTTTGAAAACTTTAACTTCAATCAACCAATTGTTAAACATGTGTTTTCTGGTTCTTTGATCAATTGATCTGGTGTAAAATAAAACATTGATGGATAAAAGATTAAATTGACCGCTCTAAGTTAATCTAAATAATTATACATTGTAAGTTATGAAAATTAATTAGGATTGCATGTTAACTTTTTGAGAAATTTTTAAAGATAATAAACTATGAAAATTTATTTATATCAATTGTAAAATTACCAAAAATACACCTTGGACCCCAATGCTCTTACAGACATGTAAACGCTCAAACCCGTTGCGCTTCAATGTTAGGTAACATTATTTGGGGGGTAAATATTTAATCAATATTTAATATACTTTATTGTTTATCTCAATAGAAAGTATACATGTACATCACAATATGCAGGTGTCCTGCACCACCTTAAAGCTGTTATTTACCTCATTAAATAGTACAAGTGGATTTGAAGAATAAGTCATAAAAATACATGCATGTTACAAATGAATGATCTTTGTCTGAAGTTACGTACACAACCCAGGTCTGCATGTCTCATTAGCGGGTACTAGTTTTACCCACCTCTTCGATTAGATGGGTTCACGTGTATATATACATGGGTGTTGCTAAAACGCGGAACGGAAAACGGAAGGGAAGGGAAAACGGAAAATCTTATCTAATGTTATTTACCTCATAGATTTGTTAATCATGCTAAAACGATATACTTTATGTACCTTTTTAATTTTTTTGGAAAGATTAGCAATATCAGATTATTTATTCAAGAATATTTATTTCCTCAAAATTAACAGTACATGCATTGACCACTATATTCTGTCCTCGATTAACTTTTTGCTGTATATTTATATATACCTCAGGGTTCAAGCAATTCTCTTTTAGAAGCATTCTCATTATTCTTTCTTTAAAACATCCTCTCTAGGTTATCAGCTGGTATAAATACACGGCTAAAAATAAAAAAGTCTACGGGGTTTTGCATTTCAACAGACCCGGATGATAGTGTTGAAAAATTGTGCAAGGTCTTCTGAGTGACTTCCAAATGGAGAAAAGATGTCAACATTTTCCATTATAAATCATCCAAATGTGCTCCATGAATATTTTGGGATCGACAGACTATAGTCCCAATATATAATCGGAAAATCAAACCAGGCAACGTATAGAGCTCTCTATTCGGATCATATGTATATAGCTGCTGGAATAAACAACTGCTTAGTAATGCAAACGTAAACAAAAATGCATTGCTAAAAATACTAGTTTCACAAATTACTAGTTTCACAAATTACCGGGTATTTTAATGTTTACTGTATTTTAATTTTTAATGTCGTCAGTCCTACAGTTTTTTTTCTTCCATCTCAATGATACTGTATCGTCTGTATGATAAAATTCAATTTTGATATAAGTATATACATGTACATCATATTTGAAATATAAAAATACTCAAAACACGCATAAAACGCTTTCACTAACTGCGTACGTTACGCTGATATGCCAGCAATACCATATAAGAAAAATAAGTAAAAAGTTATAGCTAATTTGCTCGTTTAATCATGTTAATGTTTCACAATTCGTATACATTTGGTTTTTCCGTTTTCGTACTCAACTAAAGCCGAATGAATACAATGCTAAAATTGATAGACATTCATATGAATATTGATAAGATAACAACATGTTGATAATCATTCATTAGATAGAAATAAAAGATACAAAATAAATCGTTTCTGGCCAGTCTATACCCTTTTTAAGCGATAAACGTGATGATAGTTTCCATTCCGTTCCGTTTTCCGTTCCGCGTTTTAGCAACACCCATACATACATGTCTGTGTTTTCCGTATGCAGAAAAGGATTAGTTAAGATCAGCTAAAGGAATTCATTATTGTGTTTTAATTGGATCATTATGATGTTGACCAATTTAGGTAAGCATAATACGTGTAGTAGCAGTAGCACAATATAATGAGATGCCAGCATACATATATAAGTTCTACTTTCACTTTCTAAATGTGATCTCCCTTTTACAGCATACTGTATGACTATCATCATCTTTTAATATTTGAATAAGCTTATCATCGTTACCTATCATACCGCATTTGTAAAGTTTCTGCCATTTTAATTGCAAAAGTTATTATTTTCATTTAAATGTCAGACTTGCACTATTGAGTTGACCCCATATTGACCCTGTATAAACAATTTCTTATTAAATTTGTGTATTACATGTAAGTAGGTGTAGACACTTATCATTTTTATATGAGTTATAATAGGAAGGAAGGAGTATTTCTTTCTTAATGTATTATAATGCATCAAATACAATGTACATGTAGGTCATGACCTTATGGGACTGTTCTAACCCCCACGAAACAGGAAAATACAAAATATCTTTTAATGTCATTATGATGCATCAAATGGTGTAAAGTACATTAATGACCCCCAGGTCTTGTCTTTAACCCCCCCCCCCCCCAGCCTTTATGAAATAGGAAATGATATGATACACTGTATATTTTGTTAACTTCTGAGATCTGAGATCCTCATCCCTAAACCATATGATTTATTTTTGCTCTTTGTGTCATTGCGCGTAAAATTGTATGTAGATTATGCCCCCTTGGAGACACCCTGCCATTTTAGAACTAGAAATAATAATGTATTTTATTCATATGTTATACAGTAGTGTTTGATCCATGTGGGTAAATCCTAGCCTAATGATGTCACCGCTTTGTTTAGGAGACTTTACAATTGCCCCAAATAGGCGAATACACATGGAAGTGATGCATATAACATTTTGTTTATAAATCTTAAAAATTGAATTACGCAATTTCCAAAATGTTAATGTGAATCACGAGAGAAAAAGCAATCAAGAAATGATTTAAAATTTGCTACTGTACACATGTACGAATGTATTAAGAAGACTGAATCTTTATAACCAGGTTAGATTAGGGGGGGGGGGGTGAGTGTGGAGTATAAACATTTATAATTTGAATCATTTATTGTTATTAATTTTAACTTGTCAATGAATACTACTTATTGATCCCAAGGTAGAAATATGACATCTGATCATATCTCAATAGATCATTTGTCAATTATGCAAGGTGTAATATAATTTTTTTTAGAAATAACATTTTTTACCAGTTTTTAAAAGTTTTTAGACACCCAAATTATATTTTGATTTTAATAGATCATTCGACAAGGGAGGGGGGGGGGAACAGTTAATATTTGAGTTTGTTTGGGAGTGAGGGTTCCAAGTCATATATTTGACAATTTTTTAATGTAATTTAAAATAAGACTAAGCCATACTACAGTCATGAACATGAATAGTATAGAACAAAACACAAACTAATACATGTACATGTATATATACATAGGAAGTATTACAAAACAGATGATTGATCTATATCTGGGTTCTTAAATTGAATCATATATCATGTACATATTATATTATTGTTTCTTTGTTCAAGGCATTGAAGATGGTATCTAGGTCATGATCCCAAGTGCTCTTCCTGAAATTATTAAATATCATAAAAACCATTGAGATCCCCACCTTAATCCAAAGATATTATTCCTCCTTAGGTCATGCAGACGCATCAGATCATTATGGCATGTAAGTCATGACCCTAAGGGGTCATCCTGACCCCCTTAGAATCAGAAATTGTCAATTATCTTTAAATTATTGATGTTTGATGATCCTATCTCTATTTAATCTTTATTATTAAGTCTCCCGAATGAAGTTTGGAGACTTATTGTTTTTGTTCGGTTCTTCATACGGTACATGTATTATTATTCTTCATCTTCTTTTTCTTCTTTCTTGCTCTGAACTTGTTTCTCAGAGATGGCTTAACAGAATTGTACAAAACTCTAGGATATGATAGGCCTGCATATCTAGTTGTGCACCCTGGTTTGATTTTTCTTATTTTGGGTTAGACAACCACTTTTCGGGGGAGGGGGTAGGGGGTGTCAAAAGGGTGTGGGGTCTAACATTGAACCTTGTAGGAAGAATTGTAGACTCTATTGTAAATGGTAACTTGAAAACGGACAAAGATAATAATATGGGGTTTTCATACAATGTAATCATATATTGGCTGTTACTGGCAATATATAGGGTTTATTAGATCTGACCCCTGGGGTCATCCCCACCCCCCAGGAATTTGAAATTACCATATATCTCAGAAACTGTTATAATCATGACCCATAAACCATATATATTCATGTTTCTGATGTCAAGGGGCATCAAATGTTATGTAGGTCATGGGCCCTGTGGGTGGTCCTGACCCCCTCAAACAGCAAGTCCCTTAATATCTTCAAAACAGTTGAGATCCCCACCCTTAAACCATATATATATTCTTGTTCCTTGTGTCAAGGGGCATCAAACGGTATGTAGGTCATGGGCCCCGGGGGGTGGTCATGACCCCCCTTGAACAGGAAGTGCACGAATATCTCGAAAACGGTTGATATCCCCACCCCTTAACCATATATATTCTTGATCCTTAAAGGGCATCAAAAGGTATGTACCGATAGGTAATGGGCCTCAGGGTTAAATTTAATTTTTCAAAACCGTAATGCACATCTATGGAACAGTTCCTATCATATCCCAAGATATGATGTGTCTATCCATTAAATCATAAAAGGAGTTCTAGAATCTATGGGTTTTTTTGAAGTGATAAACGTCAATTTTCTGCTACTTTTTGACACCGTGGATGAATTTAGATTTTTAAAACCTTACTGCACATCTATAGAACAGTCCCTATCATATCCAAAGATATGATGTGTCTATCCATTAAATCATAAGAGGAGCTCTTGGATCTATGTTGTATTTTTAGTGATAAACGTCAATTTTCTGCTACTATTTTACTCCCTGGATGAAATTTAAATTTTCAAAACCTTATTGCACATCTATAGGACAGCCCCAATAATATCCCAAGAGATGACGTAGCTACTCCAAAAGTTGTAAGAGGAGTTCTGGGAACCAAACTTTTTTGGCAAAAAAACGTCATTTTTTGTTGCCCACTGATCCCCTTAATAAATTTTTAAAAAAATTCTGGAACCTGATCACACCTCAATATGACACCCCCAATCATATTCTAGAAGATCATCTGGCTACTGCCAAAAAAATTTACGTTTTTGAAACCAGTTTTTTTGTTTAAAAAAACGTCATTTTTCAGCCATTAAATGACCCCCAGGACAAAATTGAAAATTCCGAAACATTATTGCGCATCTATAGGATACCCTAAAACATATTCCAAAAGATGATTTGTCTACTGTTGAAAATGTAGGAGGAGTTCGAGGAAGAAGGTTTTTTGTAAAAAAAAAAACACGTCATTTTTTACCAATTATTTGACCCCCAGGACTAACAGAGAATTTTTGAAACCTTTTCACAAAACAACATGATACCCCAAATCAAACTCCAAGAGTTCAGTATGCTGGTTTATAACATGTAAGAGCATAGCTTGTTATCCATCAAAACCTGTATTTCGATAAGCACTTTCAAAACAGTTGTTCACACTTTTCCTTGACGCCAAAGAGAGATATTTAAGGAATTTATTTATACATATTGAAAAAGTATATAATTTCTTTTACTTTGCAAGGGTTGTTTTGGCTCGTTTGAATTTCTTCCACCATCATAACAATCAGATTTGCACTTTTGCAGTTCTTCATACATTTTTCTACAACACATCAAAAATATACTTTAAATTGCACTCTGTCGTTTGACATTTATAAATCTCGATAGATAATTTAAAGATAGATAGATAGATAGATAGATAGATAGATAGATAGATAGATAGATAGATAGATAGATAGATAGATAGATAGATAGATATAAGATAGATAGATACTCATTGTTTTCTAAGACTTGTGTTTCTGAAAACGAAAAAAAACACTGAATAAATTACATGGGATGGAATTGAAGAACAGTACAATTATTATAGTGAATTGTAAAGACAGCTACAAATAAATTTTAAATCAAAGAGTCCTATGAAAATCTAAAAACTTCTAGAATGTTGCATTACGTTAAGAATATTGTTTATTTTTCCGTTATGAATTTCGACAAACTGGCCCATTTATAACAAAGAGCAATATTTTATTACGCCTAATTAAAGGTTGTTGCTTTCACTATCGTTTAATATTTTACGAAAGTTGAATACCTTTCATCAGTATAGCCTCATAATTCCTTGCACTTTCGTTGCCTATCAACTCGTCATACACGTTCCTGAAATATTTGTCACGGTCTTAGTTAACTACTGATGAATAGCTTATTATTTTTATGCATTATTGACCATATCTGACCTTCAGAGAGCTGAATTCTTAATGAGGAAAACACGCTTTCCTAAAACTTTCCTATGACATATAATACATGAATCTGTTTTATATGTAACAAACATTTGATAAAACAAAAATCTCAGACAATCACATTCCTAATGTCTAAAGAGTAACGTCAAATAAAATGTTTTTAGTATTATCAGCAATATTTCCTATATTCAGGATTATTACTATTATATTGACATTGTCTTTTAGAATAACATATACATTGTCTAAAATATTCAATATAGCTAACTATTTTCTTTATAATATTTCGTGGTTTAAATAGCTGTTAAGTCCTTTATAATAATTTTATTTAAAATCAAAAGATATGATTCATGTAATGCAATGCAGATTTATTAAAAAAATTATTATCCAAAAATAAATAAAACATTACTTCAGTTTTTAAAATTACTAGTACAATATAACAATTTCATATCTATAAATATAAACTAAAATCTATCAGAGGTTACTTTCATAGATGTATTAAGAAGTTTAACTTATTGTCATTACACATTATAGGTAACATGCACAGCATTCATATAAAATATTTGGATCCTGTGATAAAAATACAAAAATATGGCTCAAATGAACTTTGAGTTCTTAGAGTTGACCTGCTTTAAAATGCTAATAACTATTAATCATATAAAGAATGGACTTTTTTCAAAGATTTCAATACATATTTCCTACACTGTTTATCTGCAACGATTTTAACCCTCCCATCTAAACAAATATTATAGGTACGTTCGTTTTCAGTAAGTCTGGTCTAATATAACTTCAAATGATTATCTGAGAAATCTGCTTCAGGTAAGACTCATTCAATAACAAAAATGTCTACGAGTACTTGACTATCGCTTAATCATACCAATCATCGACTAAAATGTTCTTTATTAATTACTTGTTATGAAGTTAAATTAAAAAGAACACTTCTGGTTTAAATTATTTCCATATCCAAGTCGCAAAGTTAAATTCAAAGTCCGATAACTCTAATTTATTTACCATTAAGAAAATATGAATCGCCTACAAAATAAAGTCTTCTTCGGTATGATATAAAAGTCGAGGGCAATAGTTGTTGTCGAGAGGGACAATAAACTATCATCCTCATGGCCAGTATACGTAAATAGATATATCATATTTAACGGTATGAATTGTACGTGATATTAGTAAACTATCAGTGTAGGCACCAACGATCTGATACATCATGTTTTATAGAGACATGTCTATTGGTTTTGAAAACCCCTTCTGATTTTTGTAGATCAAACTGCACAGTTTAAACATGGTATTTCATTAATTATGTAATGGAGGAAACGGATGGGGGCACCCTTTGATTTTCTCTTTCCGTTAAATATCAATACACTTATTATAATCATTGAATTAGATACTTGTACATGATTAAATCATATCAATAAGTATTTCAAAGTGTTTTTGTTTTTAATTAAATGAAAATCAATTTTGATAACGTTCGAGTCAATGACTCAAATAGAAACAAGACACTTTTGAGCGGCCTTAGTTCATATGTTTAGCAAGAAAACCAGAGCAGTTGTGTACTGATTTTTAAATTAAATAATTTGCAAATATATTACAGATGCATTTAATACAAATATTCATAAACTATTAATTTTTTTTAAAAAAAGAAACGTTGTATGTGATGTTGTCATTCTAATGACAAAGAAAGGAACATTTTTAAATATATCAAAAAAGACTCGACTTAAGCCCCAAACAAAGCTTTCCAAGAAAAGTTAGCATTCATAATAATTATCTAGGAGTAAATCTGCTTCAACACAGTAAACATGTTTTTATTCATTTGTGCAGACTGTATGGGTCTCAATCAACATATGAATCATGCATGGCCTTATCATTGCCATATGCCAGCCTTGCAAGTTTTATTCAGTTTTTATTAAAAGATACCTTTAGAGATAGGTAAAGTTAGCTACTAGTAACTGGCTACTAGTAACTGGCTACGAGAAGTAAGAAAACCTAGCTACTAGTAACTGGCTACGAGATAAAATCAAAGTTGGCTACTCGTAACTGGCTACTAGTAACTGGTTTCGAAAAGTAAGAAAAGCTAGCTACTAGTAACTGGCTACGAGATGAAAGAAACTTGGCTTCTAGTTACTTGTTATTGTTCATGTGAAAACACATACCTAGGATTTTTATCTGTGTTCTTAAGATGTACATTGCACTATATCACTGTCAATTGTCAATATATCTCAAGTAGCTGTATATTTAAATTGAAGATATATGCCAGACTTGCTAATATCAACATTATGTCAAGTCATCCACATAATATTACGACACACTTACTCAGATATCTCTACTTATGTAGTCAGCTACTTGTGCATTTTGTTACAAATATACGTATATTTTGGCGGTTTTGTCAATATATTGCAAGTAGCTGTATATTTAAACTGAAGATATATGCCAGACATGCTATTATCAACATTCCTTCAAGTCATCCACATAATATTACGACACAATTTCTCAGATATCTCTCTTTATGTAGTCAGCTACTTGTGGGTTTTGTTACAAATATCGTTAATTTTTGGTAGTTTTGTCAATATATCACAAGTAGCTGTATATTCAAATGGAAGATATATGCCAGACATGCTATTATAAACATTCCTTCAAGTCATCCACATAATATTTCGACACAATTACTCAGATATCCCTCTGTGCGTAGTCAGCTACTTCTGCATTTGCTGCAAATATCCTTATATTTTGGCGGTTTTGTCAGTATATCTCAAGTAGCTGTATATTTAAATTGAAGATATATGCCAGACATGCTATTATTAACATTCTTTCAAGTCATCCACATAATATTACGAAACAATTTCTCAGATATCTCTCTTTATGTAGTCAGCTACTTGTGCATTTCGTTACAAATATCTTTATTTTTTGGCGGGGTTGTCAATATATCTCAAGTAGCTGTATATTTAAATTAAAGATGTATGCCAGACATGCTATTATCAACATTCCTTCAAGTCATCCACATAATATTACGACACAATTTCTCAGATATCTCTCTTTATGAAGTCAGCTACTTGTGCATTTTGTAACAAATATCGTTATTATTTGGTGGCTTTGTCAATATATCACAATTATCTGTATATCTTAATTTAAGATATATGCCAGACATGCTATTATAAACATACCTTCAAGTCATCCACATAATATTACGACACAATTTCTCAGATATCTCTCTTTATGTAGTCAGCAACTTGTGCATTTTGTTACAAATATCGTTATTGTTTCACGGTTTTGTCAATACATTGGCACGTTGCTGTATATTTAAATTGAAGATTTATGCCTGACATGCTATTATGAACATTCCTTCAAGTCATCCACATAATATTACGACACAATTACTCAGATATCTCTCTTTATGTAGTCAGCTACTTGTGCATTTCGTTACAAATATCTTTATTATTTGGCGGGGTTGTCAATATATCTCAAGTAGCTGTATATTTAAATTGAAGATGTATGCCAGACATGCTATCATCAACATTCCTTCAAGTCATCCACATAATATTACGACACAATTTCTCAGATATCTCTCTTTATGTAGTCAGCTACTTGTGCATTTTGTTACAAATATCGTTATTTTTTGGTGGTTTTGTCAATATATCACAAGTATCTGTATATCTAAATTTAAGATATATGCCAGACATGCTATTATAAACATTCCTTAAAGTCATCCACATAATATTACGACACAATTACTCAGATATCGCTCTTCATGTGGTCAGCTACTTGCGCATTTTGTTACAAATATCGTAATTGTTTAACGGTTTTGTCAATACATTGCATCTTGCTGTATATTTAAATTGAAGATTTATGCCTGACATGCTATTATAAACATTCCTTCAAGTCATCCACATAATATTACGACACAATTACTCAGATATCTCTCTTTATGGAGTCAGCAACTTGTGCATTTCGTTACAAATATCTTTATTTTTTAGCGGGTTTGTCAATATATCTCAAGTAGCTGTATATTTAAATTGAAGATATATGCCCGACATGCTAATATCAACATTCTGTCAAGTCATTCACATAATATTACGACACACTTACTCAGATATCTCTACTTATGTAGTCAGCTACTTGTGCATTTTGTTACAAATATTCGTATATTTTGGCGGTTTTGTCAATATATCTCAAGTAGCTGTATATTTAAATTGAATATATATGCCAGATATTGTATTATCAACACTCCTTTAAGTCATCCACGTAATTTTACGAAACAATTACTCAGATATCGCTCTTAATGTGGTCAGCTACTTGCGCATTTTGTTACAAATATCCTTATATTTTGGCGGTTTTGTCAATATATTGCAAGTAGCTGTATATTTGAATTGAAGATATATGCCCGACATGCTATTATCAACATTCCTTCAAGTCATCCACATAATATTACGACAAAATTTCTCAGATATCTCTCTTTATGTAGTCAGCTACTTGTGCATTTTGTTACAAATATCGTTATTGTTTGACGGTTTTGTCAATATATTGCACGTAGCTGTATATTTAGATTGAAGATATATGCCAGATATGCTCTTATCAACATTCTTTCAAGTCATCCACATAATATTACGACATAATTACTCAGATATCGCTCTTTATTTGGTCAGCTACTTGCGCATTTTGTGACTAATATCCATATATGTTGACGGTTTTGTCAATATATTGCAAGTAGCTGTATATTTAAACTGAAGATATATGCCTGACATGCTATTATCAACATTCCTTCAAGTCATCCACATAATATTACGACACAATTTCTCAGATATCTCTCTTTATGTAGTCAGCTACTTGTGCGTTTTGTTACAAATATCGTTATTTTTTGGTAATTTTGTCAATATATCACAAGTAGCAGTATATTTAAATTGAAGATATATGCCAGACATGCTATTATAAACATTCCTTCAAGTCATCCACATAATATTACGACACAATTTCTCAGATATCTCTCTTTATGTAGTCAGCTACTTGTGGGTTTTGTTACAAATATCGTTATTTTTTGGTAGTTTTGTCAATATATCACAAGTAGCTGTATATTCAAATGGAAGATATATGCCAGACATGCTATTATAAACATTTCTTCAAGTCATCCACATAATATTTCGACACAATTACTCAGATATCCCTCTGTGCGTAGTCAGCTACTTCTGCATTTGCTGCAAATATCCTTATATTTTGGCGGTTTTGTCAGTATATCTCAAGTAGCTGTATATTTAAATTGAAGATATATGCCAGACATGCTATTATCAACATTCTTTCAAGTCATCCACATAATATTACGAAACAATTTCTCAGATATCTCTGTTTATGTAGTCAGCTACTTGTGCATTTCGTTACAAATATCTTTATTTTTTGGCGGGGTTGTCAATATATCTCAAGTAGCTGTATGTTTAAATTAAAGATGTATGCCAGACATGCTATTATCAACATTCCTTCAAGTCATCCACATAATATTACGACACAATTTCTCAGATATCTCTCTTTATGAAGTCAGCTACTTGTGCATTTTGTAACAAATATCGTTATTATTTGGTGGTTTTGTCAATATATCACAATTATCTGTATATCTTAATTTAAGATATATGCCAGACATGCTATTATCAACATTCCTTCAAGTCATCCACATAATATTACGACACAATTTCTCAGATATCTCTCTTTATGTAGTCAGCTACTTGTGCATTTTGTTACAAATATCGTTATTGTTTCACGGTTTTGTCAATACATTGCACGTTGCTGTATATTTAAATTGAAGATTTATGCCTGACATGCTATTATAAACATTACATCAAGTCATCCACATAATATTACGACACAATTACTCAGATATCTCTCTTTATGGAGTCAGCTACTTGTGCATTTCGTTACAAATATCTTTATTATTTGGCGGGGTTGTCAATATATCTCAAGTAGCTGTATATTTAAATTGAAGATGTATGCCAGACATGCTATTATCAACATTCCTTCAAGTCATCCACATAATATTACGACACAATTTCTCAGATATCTCTGTTTATGTAGTCAGCTACTTGTGCATTTTGTTACAAATATCGTTATTTTTTGGTGGTTTTGTCAATATATCACAAGTATCTGTATATCTAAATTTAAGATATATGCCAGACATGCTATTATAAACATTCCTTAAAGTCATCCACATAATATTACGACACAATTACTCAGATATCGCTCTTCATGTGGTCAGCTACTTGCGCATTTTCTGACAAATATCCTTATATTTTGGCGGTTTTGTCAATACATCTCAAGTAGCTGTATATTTAATTGGAAGATATATGCCAGACATGCTATTATTAACATTCCTTCAAGTCATCCACATAATATTACGACAGAATTACTCAGATATCTCTCTTTATGTAGTCAGCTACTTGTGCATTTTGATATAAATATCGTTATTTTTTGGTGGTTTTGTCAATATATCACAAGTAGCTGCATATTTAAACTGAAGATATATGCCAGACATGCTATTATCAACATTCCTTCAAGTCATCCACATAATATTACGACACAATTACTCAGATATCTCTCTTTATGGAGTCAGCTACTTGTGCATTTTGTTACAAATATCGTTATTGTTTCACGGTTTTGTCAATATATTGCACGTAGCTGTATATTTAGATTGAAGATATATCCCAGATATGCTCTTATCAACATTCTTTCAAGTCATCCACATAATATTACGACATAATTACTCAGATATCGCTCTTTATTTGGTCAGGTACTTGCGCATTTTGTGACAAATATCCTTATATTTTGACGGTTTTGTCAATATATTGCAAGTAACTGTATATTTAAACTGAAGATATATGCCTGACATGCTATTATCAACATTCCTTCAAGTCATCCACATAATATTACGACACAATTACTCAGATATCTCTCTTTATGTAGTCAGCTACTTGTGCCTTTTGTTACAAATATCGTTATTTTTTGGTGGTTTTGTCAATATATCACAAGTAGCTGTATATTCAAATTTACGATATATGCCAGACATGCTATTATAAACATACCTTCAAGTCATCCACATAATATCAGGACACAATTGCTCAGATATCCCTCTTTATGTAGTCAGCTACTTGTGCATTTGCTACAAATATCCTTATATTTTGGCGGTTTTGTCAATATTTCTCATGTAGCTGTATATTTAAATGGAAGATGTATGCCAGACATGCTATTATAAACATTCCTTCAAGTCATCCACATAATATTACGACATAATTACTCAGATATCGCTCTTTATGTGGTCAGCTACTTGCACATTTTGTGACAAATATCCTGATATTTTGACGGTTTTGTCAATATATTTCAAGTAGCTGTATATTTAAGCTGAAGATATATGCCAGACATGCTATTATCAACATTCCTTTAAGTCATCTACATAATGTTACGACACAATTACTTAGATATTTCCCTTTATGTGGTCAGCTACTTGTGCATTTTGTTACAAATATCTTTATTTTTTGGCGGTTTTGTAAAAATATCTCAAGTAGCTGTATATAGAATGCTGATATATACAAATCATGTTCATTCTAATATTATATTAGGACATCCACATGATATTACGACATAGTTACTTATATATCTTTCTCAATCTCATCGGCTTTAAGTGCATTTTGTTATAAAAACTTCCATTTTCAACAGTTTAGTTGATAAACCTCAAGTAGCTGTGTAAAAAAATGAAGATATCTACTAGTGGTTGATTTAAACATTCTATAAGGTCACCAACAGGATATTATGACACGATTACTTAGATATCCCTTTAAATCTCATCAGCTTTTAAAACATTTTGTTAAAATGTTTTGGTTTTTTTGAGGATTTTGTCAACATTTTTCAAGTAGCTTTATGTATATATTGCTCATATTAAAGAGTCATGTTTATTTCAACATTCTATTAG
The DNA here is from genome assembly GCF_902806645.1 of Magallana gigas. NCBI lineage: Eukaryota > Metazoa > Mollusca > Bivalvia > Ostreida > Ostreidae > Magallana > Magallana gigas. Next base: position 11,385,068 of record NC_047568.1, on the reverse strand, counting down.
GTCATCCACATGATATAACGTCACAACTACTCAGATATCACTCATAATCTCGTCAGCTACTACTGCATTTCTTTATAAATATCTTCATTTTTAACACTTTCCATGTTACTCAAGTTTCTGTACATAGAGATTAAAGATTAAAGATATCTAGTTTTTAATTTAAATATTGAAGAACAAACAAAAAAAATTTAAAATCATAAAGATTGTAAAAATCTTATCTGTAAGGGGATGGGGGAAGGGGGGGGCAAAATTTACTTATAATTTCAATTTCACTGGTTATTTTCTTTCATTCACTTCATCTTTTTACGTGCACACAAAAAACGTATGGGGAGAAATAAAGATATTTGTAACAAAATGCACAAGTAGCTGACTACATAAAAAGAGATATCTGAGTACCTGTGTCGTAATATTATGTGGATGACTTGAAGGAATGTTACTTTAGCAAGTCGGGCATATATCTTCAATTTAAATATACAGCTACTTGAGATATATTGACAAAACCGCCAAAAGAGATATCTGAGATATTGTGTCGTAATATTATGTGGATGACTTGAAGGAATGTTTATAATAGCATGTCTGGCATATATCTTCCATTTAAATATACAGCTACTTGAGATATATTGACAAAACAGCAAAAAGATAAAGATATTTGTAACAAAATGCAGAAGTTGCTGACCACATAAAGAGCGATATCTGAGTAATTGTGTTGTAATATTATGAAGATGACTTGAAGGAATGTTGATAGTAGCATGTCTGGCATATATCTTCAATTCAAATATACATCTACTTGAGATATATTGACAACCCAGCAAAAAAATAAAGATATTTGTAAAAAAATGCGCAAGTAGCTGACTACATAAAGAGAGATATCTGAGTAATTGTGTCGTAATATTATGTGGATGATTTGAAGGAATGTTGATAATAGCATGTTTGGCATACATCTTCAGTTTTAATATACAGCTACTTGAGATATATTGACAACCCAGCAAAAAAATAAAGATATTTGTAACGAAATGCACAAGTAGCTGACTACATAAAGAGCGATATCTGAGTAATTGTGTCATAATATTATGTGGATGACTTGAAGGAATGTTGATAATAGGATATCTGGCATATATCTTCCAATTTAATATACAGCTACTTGAGATATATTGACAAAACTGTCAAAAAATAACGATATTTTTAGCGAAATGCACAAGTAGCTGACCACATACAGAGCGATATCTGAGTAATTGTGTCGTAATATTATGTGAATGACTTGAAGGAATGTTTATAATAGCATGTCTGGCATAAATCTTCCAATTAAATATACAGCTACTTGAGATATATTGACAAAACCGCCAAAATATAAGGATATTTTTAGCGAAATGCACAAGTAGCTGACTACATAAAGAGGGATATCTGAGCAATTGTGTTGTGATATTATGTGGATGACTTGAAGGAATGTTTATAAAAGCATGTCTGGCATATATCGTAAATTTGAATATACAGCTACTTGTGATATATTGACAAAACCACCAAAAAATAACGATATTTGTAACAAAATGCACAAGTAGCTGACTACATAAAGAGCGATATCTGAGTAATTGTGTCGTAATATTATGTGGATGACTTGAAGGAATGTTTATAATAGCATGTCTGGCATACATCTTCAGTTTAAATATACAGCTACTTGAGATATATTGACAACCCCGACAAAAAATAAAGATATTTGTAACGAAATGCACAAGTAGCTGACTACATAAAGAGAGATATCTGAGTAATTGTGTCGTAATATTATGTGGATGACTTGAAGGAATGTTGATAATAGCATGTCAGGCATATATCTTCAGTTTAAATATACAGTTACTTGCAATATATTGACAAAACCGTCAAAATATAAGGATATTTGTAACAAAATGCGCAAGTAGCTGACCACATAAAGAGCGATATCTGAGTAATTGTGTCGAAATATTATGTGGATGACTTAAAGGAGTGTTGATAATACAATATCTGGCATATATCTTCAATTTAAATATACAGCTACTTGAGATATATTGACAACCCCGACACAAAATAAAGATATTTGTAACAAAATGCACAAGTAGCTGACTACATAAAGAGAGATATCTGAGAATTTGTGGCGTAATATTATGTGGATGACTTGAAGGAATGTTGATAATAGCATATCCGGCATAATTCTTCAATTTAAATGTACAGCAACTTGAGATATATTGACAAAACCGCCAAAATATACGAATATTTGTAACAAAATGCACAAGTAGCTGACTACATAAGTAGAGATATCTGAGAAAGTGTGTCGTCATATTATGTGAATGACTTGACAGAATGTTGAAATTAGCATGTCGGGCATATATCTTCAATTTAAATATACAGCTACTTGAGATATATTGACAAAACCGCTAAAAAATAAAGATATTTGTAACAAAATTCACAAGTAGCTGACTACATACAGAGGGATATCTGAGTAATTGTGTCGTAATATTATGTGGATGACTTGAAGGAATGTTGATATTAGCAAGTCTGGCATATATCTTCAATTTAAATATACAGCTACTTGACATATATTGACAATTGACAGTGATATAGTGCAATGTACATCTTAAGAACACAAATAAAAATCCTAGGTATCTGTTTTCACATGAACAGTAACAAGTAACTAGAAGCCAAGTTTATTTCATCTCGTAGCCAGTTACTAGTAGCTAGCTTTTCTTACTTCTCGAAACCAGTTACTAGTAGCCAGTTACGAGTAGCCAACTTTGATTTTATCTCGTAGCCAGTTACTAGTAGCTAGGTTTTCTTACTTCTCGTAGCCAGTTACTAGTAGCCAGTTACTAGTAGCTAACTTTACCTATCTCCTTGTTCTACATGTACGAGCTGCTCTAAACATTGAAATATTTAGATTGATTTTCAATAAAAAAAAATCACATAGATATAAAATACATCATGTGAAACATGACTAGCATTACACACCGCCAGATACATCATTTATATAACAATTTTGCAAAATGATACATGTACTAATGGAGAAAAGTATAAACTGTTTGCGTCATTTTAAGCTTTGGAAGAGAAGCCATGCTTATGTAAAGTTGAGTAATAGTTAATCACACTTTAATCTTACTTCATTTTATTGTTATTTTTCCATTTGATTTCGGTATTAGGTTAAACAATAATTTTTTTTGATCAATTTCAAATTTCTATTGCTGCCGCCTTTTTCCAGATCATTGAAGTACAAGTTTCGCGTTCTTTGGTATAAAGTACCAGATGACTAGCGCAATAAAATATTAGGTTCAACTATTCGTGCAATTCAGGTCCATACAAAAAGCATAGACCTTGGAATTTAGACTACTTATTAAAAGGATGAAAATTGACGCCGGCGCTTGAAGCTCCTCATTTTATTAAATTAGTTGATAAAGTATCATTTAATTAATGAAAACTCAGCAATAATTTGCAGCTGTGCTAACAAATCCCGTAAAATTCGATTTAGATTATTTGTAAAAATGTTACTTACTTCTCAACGTTTTCTTGTTGTTGCTCTAAAATTAAATATAGAATGTACGAAAACAAACTACGAAACAAAAACAATAAACTGCAAAAAATTAGTTGAAACTACGGACACAGTATGATATGAACTTGAAAATTATTTCAACTGTGATGCATTTATTAAATCTTTATTAAATCCATTCATAAATTTTGTTAAGAAGAAAATTTTGTACATACTTCAATTAAAAACGGACTAGTGACTTTCTGTTCCTCTCTGTAGCTATGACTAAAATAAGCCTTAAAAAACCTGACAAACTAGTTTTACTTTCATATATACAAGTTACGGCATCAATGCTCTGTAGGAAATTTTGTTATATAACTCTATATCAGTCCCAATCTACCCAAGGTTTAGTGCATGACAAAGCTTCAACATATTTCAACTAAGTTACCTTTTAAGTCAATGCATAATGTTAACATAATTTTCTTCAAACGAGTTTGAATAAAATGGCCCCAATATATATAAACTTTTTTGATGCGTTGGGTGCATGGAGCTGTAGATCAACACTGTTAGCAAGAATACCTATATCGTCAAATCCAATTTTACTTTGCTTATTAATCAACCTTAGGGGTAAACTCTACTTAACTCCTTTAAGTGTGTGTTTTCAATTTTTTAAACATCTTTAAGCTAGCTTGCTTCAATCTTAAAGATTAACAAAACCTTCTCTCCTACACTAAAGATTTCATTGTAAAATAGGAATTCTTTCCAAGTTATGTCCCTATCTTTTCGAACGGCGCTTACATACAGATAACGGATTGCCAAACTAACAAGACTTTGTGTTTTATGTTACTTAATGAAACTAAAATTGTACTCTTTAGAAATTTGTTATCGCAAAGAGTGAAAGAAAATAAAATTAATTAATATAGCATTGAATGTTTTATTTTTGACGTCGTCGTGTCAATAACTGCCGTCAGGTGAGCAGACAAATTGAATAACGCGCGTTAATTGTCTGCTCACCTGACGGCTGTTATTGACACAACGACGTCAATAATAAATCATTTAATGCTTATCTTTACATTCCCTTACTGATGTAATCTATTATTTCTTAAATAAATCAATATAAATTGCAGATAACGGAGGGAGTAAATTAGTATAAAACCGGTTTAAAACTGGTTATCTAGTAGACTGTTGAGATGAGATCGACGAGCATGAAAGTATAATCAATGAAAAATAACTCATCAATAAATTTTTCTTTTAATAATAAAGTCAACTTTTTTGTTCAATAACTGTTGAATAACTGTAAAACATGGTGTGTTGACAACATTTGTAAAATATATTTTTTTTCATCAATAACATAGAACTCACTGTTTGAGAACTACTTATGTAAATTACATGAACATTCATACGCAGTGAATAGGTGTGTAAACATCACATAATTTAATGGGAAAAGATAGTAGAATGTAAATATAACAATTTTTTATATAGTCTAAGTAGTTGTTATTGTTGTATTTAGAGTTTTATCTTTGTTAGAGTACCTGTTCTGGCTGTATATAAAGATATATATTTGTTAGACTACCTCTTATTAATTGTTGTATATGAAAATGTATTTTTACAAGAGCATCTGTTTTAAATTTATATAGAGATGTCATTGTGTTAGAGAACCTGTAATGGTTGTATAAAGAAATAGATCGTTGTTAGAGTACCTGTTTTAGTTGTATATAAGAATAAATTTTGTTATAGTACCTGTTAAAGTTGTATATAGAGATGTATCTTTGCTAGCTTTAGTCACTTCTTCGCTGAAATCGTTAAAATTGTCAGCCGTGCTACTGGTACATTGTAAAAAAAAAATTAAAAAGATATTGATATGTTGTATTTATGGTTGATATCGCAAAGTAAGATAATTTCAAAATTTTGAGTAAGAGTAGAATGAAAAATACTTATGATGTTAATATCAGCAAAACCTACCATTTTCTTTTCTTAAATGCTAAAATCAATAAATTCATTTCATTAAAATTCAAATAGTCAGTATGTTTCTTTAAACCATACTTAAACAATTCAACAAAAGGTCTTTACTTGTCAATAAACATAACAAATTAGATTTAAGTGTTAAAATCGCATCGTCGCATGGTTCCACTCTAATGACGGCAAATTTCCATTTAATTGCTCGTGGTAAATCATTGATGCCAGCATGGGTCTTTTTGAATGAAAAGTGATAACTGATTAATCGTTGGACCAATCACTTAGGTCAGCTATGAGATTCTTTCATTGTTCATATTTTAAATTAAGTAAAAAATAAATTTAAAACATTTAATACTATTGAAAATGCAATGAATGCAAAAACGAAAGTTAAAGTCAGAGCACTGTTGACTGTTTCTTACCTATCAGACCTGATTGTTTTATTCATTCAATCTAGAAACAAAGACCATGCGACAAAATCGTTGTTACATGGTTGCCCCGGGCGCACAAAGCGTGCCCTCGTTAAGCCGTGTAACAACCCTCACTTAAAACATTATCTCTAAAAAGGCTAATTTCAAAAATATTTAATTTTATCACTGACTTTCCTATTTAAACTTTGTATATAAAGTTTAATCATTAAACAAAAAAATATTTAAAGCATTTTAAAATGACAATTAAATATTTCAAAGGTATCATGAAAGACAAAATAAAATATCGCCTGAATCCTTACATCTGTAAGTTAACTAAATTCAACTTACTTATGTGGCAGGTGTAGCGTTTGTGTACAAGAAACACAGTAACAACAACAATCATAATCAATACCAACGTCCCAGCAACACCTCCTGCAATTGCTCGGGTCTGACTGTGTGATATCTCTGTTAATAAAGTAAAACATCAACATAACGAAAGGTATCACTGATTTTACATTTAGATTAATTTACTCTTCAAAGTAGTTTAATCAAGATTTTATATATGTAAAGTAATTCGTTGAATTCGGTAAAAAACGAACTTTAAAATGACATTAAAACAATTAACATTAGAAAGGGGATTTAATGGTTATCTTGCAAAATGTTGTTGGATCTATTTTAATTGTTTTACCCTGAAAGTCTATCAAACTCTTCAATTTGAATTTGAACTGCAAAAGAAGACATTTTCTCTACACTTACCATAAGTTTGCTTGCATTAATTATATATATAAAATATCAGAACAAATTAAATTGTATAGTACATGTGTATTAGAAAAAATGCACGACTATCATATTTTTCAAACTTTTAAGATCCATGTAATTTATAAATGTTCTGCAATGGAGAAAAAAAGATGATTTGTTGTGTGAACACATTTTCTTATTTTATGTCAATACTTATATAAAATTTAATACTCACTATTGCATATTTTTTGGGCTAGATCTAGGTATTACATGTATCTGACTTGAAAAATGAATGATATAAAGGAAATTATCTTATTACTTTTAAACGTAATTAATTTCACTTGTATCAGTTAAAGTGTGTAACCTTAATAGCTTGTTGGGAAACAGATTTAATTCTTATGAAAAGAAAACTAATTACGACATATATAGCTTAAACGTTCGTCTTAGACTACATGTCACTAACGGTATTCATTTTATTTTTATTTTGAAATGGCAAATTAACTGGGAAAACCGATGGTAAAAGTAAATGTCTTAACATGACAATTATAACATATTTACCGTGTTTAACTCCCAAAGCCGAGGAGTCGCAAAATACGTATGGGGAGTTCATTTTCTTTGCTTTAAGGATGACCGAAAGGTAGATTACAATTTTTTTTTAATATTAATTTTGAGTATTTCTTAAATATTAGACACCGTAGGAAGGCATCGAAGTGCAAAAATTGTGTTAATCATTGATCGAAATCTATTAATTTTTTTGTAGTCCAAGTCACTTCGAAAAAATGAATAATTGAGAATCTCAAAATAGTTATAACTTGCAGATAAAGGCAGGTAAAACAATCCAGTTATGAACTGTTCACTAGTAACTATGTAACTTAAATTGTAGCATAAACCAGTTTTAACTTCTTATTAAGTGTTTTTTCTTCTTCTAAATTTCACAATTTTGCCTATGCAAACAATGTTATTATAGTATATCTTATAGATTGTTTAAGTTTCAGCATTGTAAGTACACGTCTTCATAAATAACTTGTATATTTAATTATATCAAACATTTACCTTTTGATGTAATGCAACTTATAATGTCTGAGATGCTGAACCCATGGTTGTTTTGTGCAAAAACGTAAAACACATACGTCATAGAAGTTTGAAGATTTTGTACGTATGCTCTGTGTGTTTTATTTTCACCAATGTCTGGAATTTGAATAGACCGATTGCCTCCTTGATGACCGTTTAAAGCAAAAACATTAAAAGTCTGACAATCTCCCCCATTAAAGGATGAGATCCATTGTACGGTGGCACGTGTTCCTTCACATGTTACTCTTATGTTCCTGGGATTTTCTGGTTTTCCTATAATATAGAATATAAACATGTATATCTATATACCTATTCATCTATTTATCACGTTTTTATTTAGTACTGCGTCTATGTTTATCTTTTTAACAGTTAATTGCTTTATATTTATTTAGAGTTATAAGTTATTCTATTAATGATTACATACAGTTTTAAAAGATATATTTTGAAATATTTCAAATGATCCTTGTATTGCATAAACGTGATGCTTGATATGCCAAAACTATTTTAAATACTGCGTTATTGAAAATGTATTGAAAAAAATTTGGATAGAATACATGTACCTTTATGTTGGTCATTTGAGTCACACATGATAAAAAAGATATGCATGGCTTTTTTACTATTATTTCAACTTAAAGTTCGATGTAAAATCCTTTACATAGTACATAAGATTATCAATTTAAACTATTATTTTGTCTTTTTAATTGTTCACTCTGAAGCAAGATTCTATACCGTATTTACTTACTCTGTTTGAAGATGTTTACTTTTATTGTTGATAGTCCGTACGAGTTCCTGATCATAAGATGATATGTTCCATAATCACATTCTCTTACGGTCTTTTGATGGAAATTAATTGTATAATTATTCACTGCGTTTTTTGTGATACTCTCAATGAATTCATCGTTTCTTGTTCCATTTTCATATTCTAATTCGTACTGAGGCTCTGGATATGCAATAACCATGATTGAAAAATTCAGTCCGGTATTGCCTGTCACCCCCAAAATTATTTTTTTATTGTCAACAATTGGCTTACCTATGTATGAATTAAAATTATTTGAGTATTTCAAAATGTCAAATGAAACTTACATATTCTTGAACCTATTGCTTTAGAGTACATGTACAGTAAAGGCAAAATGTTGCTTAGGGAATACAATGATATCTAACACAGAACTCACAATTAACTATGAGTTCCACCAAGGCTGTAACGTTTCTTTGAACTTTGTTACTAGCAACAAGGGTGAAATTTTTTGTATCTGTACATGAGGCTTTCTCTATAGTAAATGTTCTTTACAGACAACTGGGATAGCAGTAACAGGTGTCCGCTATACCAGAGGACATCTGCCGGAGGATTGCTGTCTATTGTTCGAGTTAATGTGACTTTTTCATTCTCATTTACTAAGGTACTAAGTTTATCTATTATCTCTGGCTTATCTAAAATAAAAACAAAACATTATCATTTACAGTTTTCAATCCTCAGCTATTATCGATACCCCTAAAAGAAAAATTTAATAAGTCTTCTAGTGTTAATAAAACGATCAGATATTCACGGAAAATTGGGTCTACGACGATCAACTACATACAGGTACATATAAAAGGGTCGAGCCACCCATGCACCGGTACAACCTTTCTTTTAAATTTGATATATTTATTTATATTCCATTATATTCATCATGGAAAGATTTACAATTATTTTGTTAAATACATGGATAATATCAGTAATGGACTATAATTGGTGTGATCACATATCTGCCCCAAAATTTTAACTATTTTAAAGTAGTATCCTATAAAAATCAAATCTTCATAAATCATTATACACTTTCATCATTTTCTAGTGGCTGTTTATCTAACGTCGCATAAATTATCTATTTCCTGCAATTTTGCAAACAACTGAAAATTTTGTTATTTTTTCTTTTTTGACGTTTGGAAGAATAGAGCACAAGTCTGCTTAAGTACAATTTTTTCATGTATTGTTAATATAATGATCACAAGTTGCTAAAAAATGGTCACCGGGGTATTAATCTTTTACACGCTTATTTTCATGTGTAGGAACAATGAATCCATTGATACTAGTATTGTAAGAAATTACCAATTTAATTTTGCATGAAATTACACAAAATTAATAGGGTTTTCTTTCCTTCAAAGAAAGATATTTCGCAAAAAATATTTTATTACATATTTTGTATTAGATAAATGAGAGTTTGTGTTAAGGTTGTTTGTGGTGCTGAGGCCTCGGATACTAGTAATACATTGGAAATCTGCAGCATTTTCCTTGTTTTCCTCTTTACTATTTAAAGGCTGTAGACTAAAGGTGAGAATCTCACCCTTTCATAACCTAACTTGGACTTAATATATTTTTTTGTTTTTGCATTTGCATGATATGATTTCACAACTAACGTTACACATCATCTTACTCTAATGAAAGTCTAAATAATTTCAAAATCTCAATGATCCTCTTAAACATCAATATAAATGCTAAAATTCGATAAAATAAGAACCAAATCTTGATTTTTCAAATTTTCTGTATAAGATTTTAAAAGGTTAATGAAGTCAACACAAACACATATTTCAGGTGACGTTGGCTCAAAACTAAAGTAACAAGAATGATCGGCTATGAATCAAACCCTTTGTTGTAATTACTAAATGGTCTTTAAAGTATTCCATTTGTTTCATAGACAAGTTTTGGAACATTTTGTTAAAAATTTGCAACATAATCTTTAGATCTTTACTTTTATTTCAGTTCCATATAAATATGTTTTGCATAAGGAGAATTGACTAGTGTATTTTTATATAAAAAATGTGAAAACCATATACTATTTTAAAGTATAGTCAGTATCCGGTATATATGGTAAACGTGTTTTATATCAAGTGCGTTCTCCTCTTTTGCAACTCTCTTAGACAGTAGTCTCTTCTTTAATATTATTTTATCATCTATATAAACACAATTTCAAAATCACTATTCACGAGTAGACTTAAAGTTAGAAAAGTAACATATGTAAAAGATACTTTTTCATGTTAATCATGTACAATTTCATGCACTCACTTTGATATCGCAGTCTATATGTGAATAATTTAATTCTGGTTGTATCGCGCTTTCTGATTGTCTAAAAAAAATATTTTCTATCGTATAAAGAATGTTGCTTACGTCATAGTAAGACTAATGTCAAAAACGTATCAATCTGCCAGACGCTACGTTTGAATTTTTTACAATTTGATGTCATTTTAAAGCCTAAAAGACTGTTTTATCAACATTTAAATTAATAGCAATGAATTCAATACTTATTAGTTTTATACGAGTTTTATACGATATATACTGGTTTGGAACAGTTTATGCTAAAAATTAAATCAATAGCAATGAATTCAATACTTATTAGTTTTATACGATATAAAATGGTTTGGGACAGTTTATGCTTTATATAAACCGCTTCGCGATTTATAAAGCGTAAACTGTCCCTGACCATTTTATATCGTATAAAACTAATAAATATTGAATTCATTCCTTAAATACATGTATATTTTTAAATTTAAATTGAAAAGAGCAGCCAACAAAACTAAAGGGTATTTCATCAAATTTAAATTCCCTTTAGTCAATTCAAATCTTTTCTTTTAATGTGATTTTTTGCCGTAAGAAGTCAACACTTTTGCTCAGAAATTAAAATATATAGGTCTAAACTAAAAATTCTTATAAACAGGGCATATATTCATTAAACATATACGATTATATTCATAAAACAATAAAAAGTACTCACACTGTACATCTAAGTAAGTATTAGCTGCTTCAGATGTCCCTACAGAGTTGCTGGCTGTACAACTGTATGATCCTGACCTATCTCTCATTATATTTTGGATTACAAATATTGATCCGTTGTAAAGTACATCAGTGAGACTGTCTGTTTTAAACCATTTCCACAGAATACTTGTAAATGGATTAGCATCGGTCACTGTACATCCCAACACAGCTGTTTGTCCCTCTATAACTCTATATGGACTTGAGACACTTGATGTCACTTCTGGTTTATCTAGTTCATCATAGAGATATACAAGAACGACTTATTAAACAAAAAAGATAAAAAAAAAAAATATGACAGTGTTATCAAAGTCAGTGCTAAGTAATAATCTTTTTTAAAAATCCTTGTTAGGTATACATATATAGCGAGAAATTGATAAGTTTAACTTTTAAATCTTAGCTTCTCTTCATTTTCGCTGCAGTTGCCATGATAAAAAAATGATCATATTTTTCAAAAGAGTAACTGAAAACTGCAATTTACGTCTCTTAACAACATCTGTGTAAGGTAAATTTTATGTAATAACGTGAAATTGCAATTGAGATTTTTATTGGTCACATATAGCATTAAGTTATAACATTAACTTAAAACTATATGAAGTACTCACACTGTATATTAATATTGATATCAACTGCTTCAGATGTCCCTGCAGAATTGCTGGCTGTACAACTGTACGATCCTGACATTTTCTTCTGTATATTTGGAACTGTAAATTTGGATCCATTGTGAAGTACAGTACTGGGATTGTCCGTTTTGTACCATGCCCACGTGATTCTAGAATTAGGGTTGGCGGCAGTCACTCTACACTCCAACGCAGCGGTATGCCCCTCAATAATTCCGTATGGACTTGAGGTAGTTGATGTCACTTCTGGTTTATCTATAATTGATATGATTTGATCAACAGGTATCTCAGTTCATTTGTAACTAAAACTGCGTACGCTCTATACTTGAAAAGGAATGTTTAAAAACTGTATGTTTAATTTTTAAAAGCTAGATTTATCTATTCTTCTCACATTGTACATCTATATCTACTATAACTGCCTCAGATGTTCCTACTGTGTTACTGGCTGTACAACTGTACGATCCTGACCTATTCCTCTTTATATTTGGGATTGTAAAGGTGGGTCCACCGTGAAGTACTTTAGCGCGACTGTCTGTTTTAAACCATGTCCACAGTATACTAATATTCGGGTTTGCAGCGGCCATTGTACATTCTAAGGTAGCTGTCTCACCCTCTAAAATTGTGTATGGACTAGTTGTAGGTGATGTAACTTCTGGTTTATCTATCAACAGTTGTTAATAAGATTGTATATACCGTATATAGTTTTAAAAAAAATATTTATATTAATGATTTTGATTTAAATCAAGTAATACTTTCCTCAATATTACATGTAAATGTGTAAAAGGACAGAAAGCAAATAACAGTTTAAATACAATAAAGGTTTTATATATACTAAAATACATAAGTATAATTGTAACAAGAATATCTTATAACAAGTTATCAATAAACTGAACATGATTTTCTGTTCATATCTCTGAATTATGTTCAGAAGAATCAATATTGATTGGTTTCTTTGCAAGAATTTGGAAAGAAAATTCCCCGATTTATAAAATTGTACCTAGGAATTTACATACTAGAACAATGACATGACGTATTACTACAAGATAATAGAGATAATCTTAATCTATGGTGTTGAAAGTTAGCCAGTTATCTTTTGTTTACTCAATAGATAAAATATATGAATGATGGGATTTTCATGCATTGCAAAAATGTCAATAAATGTTGTTTTTCTGAATCTTGAGTTTAAATACATGTACATTTTAAAAAATGTAATGTATTCTTACACAAAACTGTCAATGTGTACACCATAGACTTTATGTGTTGGCTGGGTGTGTTGCTGGATGTACAAAACACATCTTGTCCGTTGTCTGTTTTGACAACTCGGCTACGCAGTTGTGATGTAGTTTTCACTGAACCATTTAATGCAACTCTTGTATATGTTGATTGACTAGTTATGTCCGTCGTTGACTTGTACCACGTAATATCAGCTGGCGGGTTACAGTACGATGTTGTACATGTTAGATTGATCTGTTGTCCGGCTATCACTGTGGTTGAATTCAGAGTTAACGTCACTGATGTCACAGGCACTGTAAAGTTTAAAAATCAAGCAAAAAATCTAATCAAGGTGTTATGGGACACCTGTCAAGATGAATCTGGATTTAAGTACATTGTAATCAAAATACTTTTACCGTTTTCAAATTTTACCATATTTGGCCAAAAATTAATAATTTTAATTTTTCGAAAGGTACAAATTATAAAAACCCCAGCAAGATTCGAACTCGTAATTAACAGATCCGTAGTTAACGCTCTAACTCAAGACGCTGCTTGGTAACAGTTTAAGAGGAAAAAAGTGTTTTTTATGAAATTATGCTTTATTTTATTGTTTATTTCGATCGGAAGTACGTCACAATATGGAGGTGTCCCATTCCACCTTAACACGAACAATGATATCCGAAATTAATCATAACATTCTTAACATTACAGTCAATCTCTTTTAAAAAAGTAAAGTTTTTATTTGAGCTTATCAGATGAAACTATTATACCATAATATATACTTAAAAATGCCCCTTAATGTCAACGAATTACTTATCTAAAAATATGCAAAATAAGGTTCTTTTAAAATTCTTTATCTATCTTAGTTAAATCAGATCTTTTACTTGTGTGTGGAGTTTTTTTTTTAATCATGTTACTCTTTTTGGTCATGGATTAAGCCAGTGTCAAATATTCACAGGATGAATGACCATCTTTAAGTTCTCCTTAAAGATAGCTTAAAGATGCTTAAAGGTAGCTTAAAGACGATCTTTAAACCACCTTTAAGCTACCTTTAAGCTATATGTGTTGCTTAAAGATGGCTTAAAGAAAGCGTAAAGATGGCTTAAAGGCAGCTTAAAGACTATCTTTAAGCCACCTTTAAGCCACCTTTAAGGACAACTTATAGGTCCTTAATGTCCAAACTTCTTTAAGACACCTTTAAGCCACCTTTAAGCTACCTTTAAGCCACCTTTAAGCCATTAAAAAAATTATTTCAATATTGTGCTTAATTTTCAACAAAATGTATTAACTTTATGAAAGAAAAGGTATTAAAACGGTTTTTGTTCTAGAAAGAAAAATGAAAAAAAAAAACACACAAAAAAAACCGGCCACGGCGAGAATTGAACCCGGGACCCTTAGTTTACTAGCATCACCACAATTCCTCTGCGCCACGGCAACTTACATATATATGAGCGTTTTTATATCCTATATATCAGTGGATATTGAATCACTGTATTTAATGTGTTTACTTGAAAAGATTTTGACAAACCATTCAGTTTGTAACAATCAATTATATCTAATTTATAAATTACATGCATGCGTGTATTTAGAATGAAATACGGAACTTGGTCTTCAGTGAACAGAAATATATTATACCTAAATGGAAACCGTTAGGTTCACTATAGTAGGCTTTCTTAGTTGATAAGTTTAAACCGAATAGATATACGATCATCTAATTTATAGCTATAAAAATGTAAGAAAGAAAATGAAATCATTTCTTTTATGAAATGCATTGATACTATTAGGGTATTTGTTCAATTTCCCGCAATTTCCCGGTTTTCATGATCGTGGCGCCGTTCCAATATGTTTAAATATTTACATGTAATTGTATCAATTTGTATGTACATGATTTTTAAACTATCAATTCTATAACAAACAAAATTACCAATTACCGGTGACGTATTTACTGCATGTGGCAATTGCAAATGACTTGTATATACAATTGTATGATGTCCCAGGCCGGGTATATTTGACATATTTACCCTTATACATATATTTAAATAATCAACCCCTATTTATGACCACCGGTACATTAATTAATTAGCCTCAAGATTTTACTCTTACATACATGTATCGTTAATTTGTAGACGTAACATCTTTGAAACCCAGAGCTAGGAATTACAAATGTAAATTAACTTTTATTCACTAGACTTATCGTATACTCGTACATACTAAGATTCAACGCCTTTAGAAACCCTGACGTGCACCTGGGCACACGACACACCTGTTGTGTATATCTTGTATATTCTGTGTTAGTTCCAGGGGTTTTCTTAAGTTGAACAAACAATAGACTTTAATTAGATATACACAAACATGCACCTGAGCACACGACACAACTGTTGTGTATATCTTGTATATTCTGTGTTAGTTCCAGGGGTTTTCTTAAGTTGGACTCTAATAAGATATACACAAACGAACAAAACTATGTCTAGACAAACAAAGCAGTAATATCCTGCCCGATATTACAAAGGCAGTTGAGAGTCTTTTCATCTTTAACATGTATCTAGCAGATCTAGAATTAGAAATAATGAAAATTGAAAAAAAAAATACAAACCTTAAACCGATTATCAAATTAAATCATGCATTTTTGGTTCATTATCTTTATTTTGTTTAATAACCGGAGGAACAGAGAGAGAGAGAGAGAGAGAGAGAGAGAGAGAGAGAGAGAGAGAGAGAGAGAGAGAGATTTTTTTCACCGATTAATTTATAATAGGAAACAAACATACTTTAATTAGTTTTATGCACATATTAAGATACAGAAACTGTGTTCATCCCTACAATAATTTTGAAACCCCCAAAAGATTATAAAGAATTTTATAACGACAATCTGTGTCCATCGGAGCGGTGCTGATGATAGCGATCTGTGTTTAATGGAGCGACGATTAAAACCGCCTGGAACACCCCCCCCCTTTCCTTGGAAATTATATTATCACTCGGATGACCCCCTCCCATCTCTATAAAAGAGCTTTTGCATTTAATATATGTTTTTATTGTTCAGCTTGATTAATATTGACTTAAAGGCCACTTAAAGACAGTGTAAAGGCAGTGTAAAGAGAGCGTAAATGCCACTTAAAGATGCTTAAAGATGGCTTAAAGGTGGCTTAAAGAAGTTTGGACATTAAGGACCTATAAGCACTTGCTTAAAGGTGACTTAAAGGCGGCTTAAAGGTTGTATAGCCTTTAAGCTCCTTTAAGTCACCTTTAAGCCACCTTTAAGGACTTGCTTAAAGATGGTTTTTCGCCCTGTGATTTGAAATTAAAAATGTGCTAATAAAAAAACCTGTCTTTTTGTGTTTTACATTACAATCACCATGTTGCATTAAGAATTGTTAGTATTAAATTTATTTTACATTCAAAGGCACACGCGACGTTTCTCGGTTTTAGATAATTTTTTCTCGATAGATTATTTCTTTTTCATTCGCATTTAACCTGTAAATGCCAAAAAAGTCAGGGTCTATTCTTAGGCTTTTTTGGAGATGATATATTTTGAATTTTTCTTTTAATTGCATACAAAATGCAATATAATACTAGCTCAGTATCAATGAATCCTAGTATATATTTTCAATTCAAGCTATATATCCGATTACAAAAGTATCCTGAAAATACAATTTACAATTTTTTCTTTTAATTGCATACAAAATGCAATATAATGCTAACTCAGAATCAAGGAATGCTAGTATATATTTTCAATTCAAGCTATATATCCGATTACAAAAGTATCCTGAAAATACAATTCAAAAAATTTTCTTTTAATTGCATACAAAATGCAATATAATGCTTACTCAGTATCAATGAATACTAGTATATATTTTCGATTCAAGCTATATATCCGATTACAAAAGTATCCTGAAAATACAATTTAAAAAAGAAAATAATGGAAGACAGGTCGCGTCTGACCTCATGCAAAAAAGAACTATAAATGAAAAATTAATAATAATCACTGCTGATTATCCAACATTATTAATATCATATATTCGATAGTCGCATACGTGCACCCATGTGGTTAAAACCGCACAAAATGTATCAGGAACTTAATAACCACATTTCCAGTTTCAAAAAAAATATTCAGAGACACGTACCTGTCACTGTGAGGTTGATAGTGTTACTTTTGAAAAAAACGATTTGCAGGATAAAGATATTCCGTTCCAGGTCCAAGGAACATTTACCTGCATACTAAACAATGTTTCATTGGAGCAGGAACCATTGTAACGAGTTACACAAGAACTTGGCGTATTTTTACACACTCCATTGTACGGTTCCAACAAACAAAGGATCTCTCCAAGATCATATGAAAAATACACGACGACTGGAGGAGTTGGGTTAGGATCTAACGCACACTGTAGGGTCACCACCTCATTAACTTCAACTATATTGGACGGGTGGACTGTAAAAGTGATACCAACTGAAAAGAAAATCATGTTTGCATTAAAAAAAATAATTTAACGCTGTAGGGTCACCACCTCACCTTCAACTATATTTACGTTATAAAAAAAATTAACGAGGTTGAGATGTTGTTTCCATCGAATCCTTAATTGATAGATTTGAATACGTGTTCGCTTTTCTCTAATTGCAATATAATTTTGCGCACCGTGCGTTCCATGGTACGAATACTCTTGCCAGACAGAGGAGGTATAAACATCCATGGTCAATTCAGAGTCTAAACAGATATGCTTATACAAGGTATATATACAAGTGGCATGGCAAATTAAAGCTGATCAATCTGCAATGGTAGTAAACGTTGCAATATAATGCAAGTTATCCTGCAACGTATGAAATAGCTCATTTTTAATCTTATTTAAAATTTTCTGTTTCAAAAACGTCTGAAACCTATGCACATTTATCATAAAAACAATATACTTTGATTAGGATCATTATCTCAGTTTATTAATATGTAGTTCTCAAAGTAAGGTTGGTCCAGTAACATTTTTCAACAACAAAACACGCTAATGGCGGAATTGCCAGTCCTTGTTATTTTTGTCCCTGCTTGCATCGACAATTTTCTCTGCTACAAATTACTGGGTATGCAAGTGCATCACCCAGAATTAATAATGAAACCTAAATTTCAAAAAGTTCACTTCATTGTTAGGCATTATAACCATGCTGAAATTCGTAGTCACTAACAACAGCCATTAGGGTAACGGTCGATAAGGAAAATTATCAAAGTACTGAGAGTACTCGAAAAGAAAACATATTGTACTATATCATCGGCATACTTTAATTAATATCAAGATGTTAAGTGCATCAGTAATTTGTAGGATCATTGACAACTTCGGAGGCAGTAAAGGCCGCCTGGATAAGAAATATAAATGCGTCTTGTGATCAAAATCAAGGGAGATATAAACCCCTCGGAACCTCCTGATGGTACCCGTACAGCCCAAATTTGAGACCTGTAAATAACAGCCCTAAAGGTCTCCTGCACTGCCCTGTAATTTGTTTAATGTACACTATTGAGAAAAGGGACATAACGCCCCCCATTCACCACAATATTGTTGTGCAAAGTATTAATAAATGACAAAGTTTAAGAGAGCTAATTATACACATTTACATATGATAGAAGCCCTCAGACGCTTGTTATAAATATTTAGAAAGTGCCTCTACTTAATACAAATGTTTCTAAGTTTGTGTGATCAAAATCAAGGGGGATATACACATCAATAATGAGCCCGAACACCTTACCAATGCTTTTAGAAATAATTTATTTTTAACCGGGTTTTCCGAAGGAAAAATCCGGTAATTGAGATGGTAAAAAAGGCGGGCGGGCACCTAAATGGTACCATTATTGTACGGATAACTTCTCCTATAGTTTATAAGATAAGAAATTGTTCTTCTGCAGATCAATTGTACATATATCAGAAATATGCACATTGCTAGGATTTTGATTTCTAAATGATTAATGAAAAATATCATCTTTTTGCAGAATATTGCATATAGGGTACTCCATTTTTCTGGATACGGTAGGTAGTGTTTAGCAATTCAGGGTTGACGTAGATTATGGATACAGTTTACATAAAAAAAAGGTTTGCTGTCACATTAAAAGCTTTTCACTTGTTATTATGTTCGATCAATGTTAATTATTTATTTAAGATTTACTGTAGCCAGGTACTCTTCATGGATTTGTTTTTCTTTTGTTTTCTTTTTTAATTACGAAATGGATTTGCAACAGTAGCAAGACCTGTACAGATAATCACGTTTAGACCTGGCAATTTGATGCCGATGCAATTCTAAAATCGCGATAAAAAAAAATTTAGCAAGCTGTGCATAAATTTTGTAAATTAAATCTCGTTTTTAAATAATAAAGCTAAATAAAATATTGTAAAAAATTATTCGTGGTAACATTTTAAGTGCAGTTTAGTAGATTTCTACACAGGTGCAGCGTCATTTCCCGCCATATGTCGACGAGAGAAGAGACGTAACTGTTAACAATCAATTTTTGGCAATGAATGTGTGTGTGCATGTTTGCTACGGATATGAAAAACTATACACAGCGATTTGTTTACAAGTTCGGTGTTTATAACTTCAAAATCAGCTGAACAGGATGAAAATTCAAGCAATTTCAAAGTCAGATATCTTGATACGGTGTAACCCATTTCTATTCTTGTTCACAGCTGGGGACATTTTTCTACGGGGGTCATTTCTCTTCATTTTTAACCTAAAGAAAAATAACCGCTGGGTCTAAAACCTCATCCAAGTATTGTACAGTAGGGGTCATTATTCTACGTCAAAAAATGACCCTAGGTCATTATTTTACGGGGGTCAGTATTTTTCTTTTCACCTGAGCCCCCTTATTCAGGTAGCCACAAATTTAACAATTTAAGTAGAGGACCTCGTCATTATAACATCGAAACCATGCATTTTGTGTATAACGTCCCTGTGTGGGAGAAGAGAAGATGATTTTTGTAAAATATTTTTTTAAATATTTGGCCGCGCCTAGAGTGCCCGGGGGATGGTAGAGTCATGAATTTCATAATTAAGATTTCTCTTACCATCGAGTTGCTTTACACCAGAAATTGGTTATGCAGTTTTAAAGAAGAAATTAAAATTGTTAACGAACAACGGACGACGCACAATGACGGACGAACACCAATTGCTGGTCACCTGAGTCACTCAGGTGACCTAATAAAAAGTAATGATGTAGTCCTGACTAAGGAGGGTATTAATTGTTGTATCTGACATGTGAGGATTACTTTCGCATCGCGTTCCTTAGCATATGATATCGGTAAAAGTTATAAATTGTTTTCTGTTCTGATTTGATTTTTGAGGAATTTCGATCTTAAATTTATTTGCCACGACACTGACACGTTCTCGATTAAGCATCATTCTAGTATCTAGATGGTGTAATGAAAAAAAAATGTCGAGTATATATGTAATATGTAAATTAACAAAAATCAAGTCGAGTTTAAAGTACACATAATTTATGTATTTACAAAAGAAACATAACATACTTCCCTATTACGTATCTCTTTAATATTATTCGTTATCATCATTTGCATTTTATGAAGTTAAGGAAAAAAAACATTGCAAGCTTATCACAATGTTTCTGATAGTTTAAAAAAAATAATAATAATAACACAAAAGTTTCATGTGTACTGGGTTAAAAAAAATTATAATCACCTCTATTTGTTCCATTTGTAACCTTTAGATATTGTTAAAATGTTAAAAAATTATAAAAATTAACTCTTACCTACAAAATGAACCATGGTCAACCACCACACTAAACATCCAATAATACATTGAAATCGAAAAAACATGTTGTTTCGACTGCTTGATCTCAAGACAGACAATTAAGGTTTCCAAAAATAGCTTACGTTATCCAACAGTCCTACAAAAAAGGCTTTCAGGAAGTTAAAACATTGTATGGCTATACGTTAGTAAAGATATGGCTAATTAAACAACTAACCCGATTCAAATTAAACTGATGTAGCACGTAAAAAACCCCAACGAAATTCGATTTTAAAAGTAACAAAATCTGTAAAAATAAATTATTTTTTCTATTGGTTGTCAAGATTTTTCGGATGAGGATTTCCCCTTTATAATTTAAAGCAGATGATTTAAAGTGGTTGATATCTTATGTTTGCTTTAATAATTACAACATTAACAATCTAAAACTATAAGGAAGTAGAAAGTAATTAATTCACTTTAAGATGCAATTGTAAATTCCTAATTAAACGCGAGGGACTTATTTAAACAATAAAATGCTTTCTTTGGCGATTCATTCGGGATATGAAGTTTGTGACATTGCAGAAAAAATACATAACCCGCTAACGCAGGTTATGTAAATTTATCCTGCAATGATCGCTACCTTCAAAACCCGCATGAATCATCAAAAAAAGCATTTTATTGTTTATATTAACATCTTTCTTTAAATAATTAATAAACTGATTATGAAAAGTAAGTAAAAATCACTAAATTACTGTTAATATACAAAAGTACGTTAGCTAAAAGAAACAGCCAAATCGTCTCCTGTGAGACTTTGAGTCTGGCATCGTCATGATTATTTCGTGCAGTCCGTGATTTTACTATGGTCGCTGTAGGTTCAGACCAATCGATAAATAGGGCGTGTATATTTCAGTCTGGCTGTTTCTATAGAGCTATGAATTACATGTAACTATAAGTTTCCGTAAGAAATAGAGGCAATTATGCTTGGTAGATGTAAACATAATCTTATGATATCACATGAAGCACCTTTATGTTGCTGTGCCAAATACTATTATTGATTCTAACAATATTTTACCTTTGTTTATATATTTTTATTGAAAATATAGATACATAATTTGTAACTTATCAATTATAAAATAATGATCTTTAACATTTTATTAAGAACCATAATGTATGGTACAATATATGGTACAATGTTAGATAAGCAAATATATTCCTAAATACAGGCTTAACTTTAATTTAGTATGTCGCTACCGAACAAACTATTGCATCACTGTAACGTACAAATTAAAATATAAAATAAAAGGAATAAGGATTATTTATAAAAGGCTATGATTGCAGTTTTTAATTTTTTTAAGGCTAAACCATGATTTTTGTGTCAGTCGTCGAATCATAACCGAAAATTTTAGCTTATAATTCAGTGTTATGTGAGCAAAAGTGAATGGGAAACTGTAACAAAGACTTAGTGTAGGGTTTGCAAATTAAGGAAATACTGTAGATTGGCAAATAATCACGTTGGTTTTAATTTCACTATGTTTGTGATTTAATATTTTTCCGCGAAGTTAAACCCATCGTGAATACTATTATCAGAAACGTTTCAATGCTTATATTCTGATTAATTGATTTTCAAGCAACGTGAATTTAAAACCATCACGATTGGTACTTTATTACAAATCGTGAAATTTTAACACTGTGGAATTAAAACGACTTACAGTACACAGATTGAACCTCTGCCATTCAGTTAACTGAAATGTGACTGAACAGTAACTGAAAGGTGACTGAATGGCATAGTTTTTACCGGCAGATATTTATGTTCATTTCATTTCAACCCTAATTGTCAATGATTATTATTAGTTTACTATAGTAACAACCAATTTGGACAAATTGGTCGGGGTTTTTTTAGCTAAAAAATGTGGTAAATGACGTTGACTAGAGTTTTCATATGCAGGGCGATCCTAAAGTTATGAATGATATTTTTGGCTATGCATGAGAGTAAGAAAATTTTTTCAAAAGTTTGATGTCCTAAACATATTTCATCTCTCAGAATCAGGGTTGGCAAAAACGCGGGAAATACTCATATTTCCCAGGACGTTGGGAAATACTGGTAATTCCCGGAAATTACTGGTATTTCCCGGAAATACTGGTAAATAAAGTATAACTACATATTATGGTACTTCATACTTAGTCTTAATCAAATATGTTGGATGTAGACAATAGTACACCTTGTCAGCTTTTACATTTTATAATTGTCTTTGATTTTAACAAGTTTTGACAGGTCAGTAATGCACTTAAGTCAGGTATACAATGTAGGTGCATCTATACAGTTATCATAAATATGATATCAAATGTTTTTTTCTTCTGGTTATTTGGTGTGTGTGAAAATTGGCCAAGAAAATTATGAAAAATAAAGTGTGACTTGTGTCACTACCCCAGCATGTAACACACTTGAGAAGACAATTAGCCCCACTCATAGTATATATCTCCCCCCAAAACAGTCAATTATTTATTAAAACAACATGTGTGATTATTTAATTGTTACTTGTAACACCTACAGTAATTATAACAGTTTATTTTGTGCTTTGAATTATAAATCTGTAAAACACTAAACTTGGGGTTCAAAAAGCTAGACCAAAATTTGTTCTCTAGCAGCTTTAGAGGTCTTGGGGAATAGGTGATTTAGATTCATAAACTGACAGTGAAATGGCAAAGTATGCTTAATTGTGTTTGATGCTTAATGTTAATATCTTCTATCCTAAACAGATGTTTTACATTGAGCAAATTAAAGAAATAAGGATCATAAATTTGTAATTTCCCAGTATTTCCCACTTTAGTGAAAATCAGTAGTATTTCCCGGGACGGGAAATACCGGTGTTATATACTGCCTTTTCCCCTTAGCCATCTTTCCCCCCGGAAAAATGGCTATATAGCAGTTCTTCCCCCCGGAAAAATGGCATATATACATGTAGCAGTTTTTCCCCAGGGAAAGCTGACTATATAGTGGGCTTTCCCCCTTTTTATAGCCAGATTACCCTCACGGAAAACCTACTATATGGTGGATTTCCCCTTTTTTACATTCCGGCCATGTATATGGTGGACCATTCGTGGCAATAATTTTGCAATAATTGATATGATATTAATTTCTCATAAAAAAGGATAATTGTGGCATTTATTAATACATAGAATGAAATAGTATTTCATGGTTTTTTA
Source organism: Magallana gigas (assembly GCF_902806645.1). Classification (NCBI taxonomy): domain Eukaryota; kingdom Metazoa; phylum Mollusca; class Bivalvia; order Ostreida; family Ostreidae; genus Magallana; species Magallana gigas. Next base: position 11,360,897 of record NC_047568.1, on the reverse strand, counting down.
ACCCCAAATATGAACTAAGGCACGCGCCTCCATAACATTCATGTGTGATCATCGTTTATTTCACCTGTTTTTTTCACCTTTTTGGAACACCTTTTACACGGATTCGGAATACCTCGAATCTTTTTCATTTAATCGATGCTATCTACAGTTTTGACTTCGATGTTAATAACACGTGAGAACACATTTGAGTAAAAATACGCTGGTTTGGAACTTAATTTTCCAATGTATTTACCATCTCTGTATAAGCTTCTTCGAGGGAACTAACTGACCAATCTTGACTAAATTTTGTAGAGGAAGGGAATAAGAAGTGGAAATGTATTACTCCCTTCGTCCAAAAGGCTATCAATTTTAAATTAATACCGTTCGAATTGACGATCTTAAAAACAATTATGTATTTCTTCTTCTAAATATCAAACGGGAGACAGGGTGCAATGATTGATGTGAACTGAAATGTTTTAGTTTTATTTTGATTGATGGGGTTATAATCATGGGTAAGGGGTATTTTAATTGATTATATATTAAAAGCATGTGAAAAATTAGTGTTTACAATTTTGTTTTAAAGTTACGCATATTCATATTTTTAGCAAATTTTTTTACGAAACGCGAGATTTTATGATGTAAACAATTTGTTTAAAAAAGGAAATGTCTTCACAACCAGAACAATGTCGGTATCTTTGCTGGTTACTTTGGAAAATGTGAAATGGAGCCTGAACTAACCTTATGTATATATTTACACTCCGTATTTGCTAATTTTCAACTTTTTAAGTTTGCAACGTGATTTATAAATGTACAATTTTGAAAACGATGCCATATAAATCAAGATATACGATTCACTAACCTAAAAATCGTATATTACTATTTGTTTCATATTTTTGCAATAAAGATTTACTTGTGTACCATATCATTTCTTCGAACAATGATAAAAGGGTAATTAATAAAAACCAAACACCCAAAAAACCAACACATCTATTGTGATGAGCTGACTTATTTTTTTTAAATATAAGCTTGGTCTTCTAATCAACTAACAAGTTAAAAAATCGTATACATGTATGCGCTTAGGTTGGTTATTTGTTTTTTATTTTCGGTTGCTCCTTTTATGAATAAAAGTTTATTGATTTATTTATCTAGTTATTTATTATATCATTAGTCATCTTATGAATTGATTAAATGTTTTGAAAAATAATGAATTTACCTGCGTACCTTTTTTAAAAAAAAAATTGTTCGTAAACTTTGGACTATATATGATATGGGCGCCTTAGATGGCCCCCTAAAATGAACATCGTCGTTGTACTTCAATTATTTTTTTTCTTTGTACAGATATATATGTGATGTTTATACATAATGTTTATTTTGATTCAAGTGCTCACATTTAAGAAATATGACATCGTAAAGACAACCTTTTCCCGCCATTTTTGCAATTTTAGCATAGAACAGCTTGTTTTCAAGCAGTGTTTCTTTCAGAAAACATAGAGCGCACGCTTGAACAAACAAAATATTTTAATCAGAGATATACGAGGGTTGTTTGGAAATTATTGAGACATTTACTATTATTTTCTTGGGAAAAAAGATAAACCCTTGAAATTTCACCAAAACGTACAACAGGATAGAGTTTACCAATGTAAAAAATTTATTGTTCATAGCATGATTAGATCATTCCTGGTAAACTGACCAAATTGCCATCGCCCAGTTACCCGGCGCAACCGCAAACTTACTGCAACGTCATTTTAACGCTTCTTATTGATCCAATGCTTTAAACACCTAACAAACAAAGTGAAATTAGAATAAATTCTTCATTTCTCATCTTTTGTTTACATTTCAAGATGTCAACATTCGTATATTCCCTCCATTCTTGATTTTTGTGGAAAAAAATCGGGTCATTTCTAACCGAAAGTCAAATTACTGTGAAATGTCTCCTACAGTGATTCTGTGTACATGTTTTAGAACTATTGACATCAGTTAGTGTGTAAGAAGTAATTGATATTTAGTCACTTTGTCTGAATTCTAGCTAAACAATTAGTAAAAAAGACTATAAACAGAAGTTCTCTATCCTTTGCCATCGTATATTTTTGTTAAAGTAATTGGGTGGCATTAAAAGGTCTTTTTTCGAAATTTCCATCAATTTGATGTATATTCGCTGCGCCGCCTTGACGTCAAATTTCTATATACCGTCGTTTTCAAATTCCTATTGCTTGGTAAATAAATCTGTACCATATCCGTATTACAACTCGAACACTAATGAAACTTAATCAAAAGTTAGTCACAATAAATAGCAAAATGAAAATATATATAATCTGATTTCTTTTAGTATAAGCTGTAAATTTGCTGACACTTAGATAGACGATGTTTAAGTTTTCTTACTCTCCGAGTTTATGCTTGCGCCGGGTACCCCGACCACCGATTTGTTAACTACCGTTGTAAACAAAATATTAAACATTTTTTAAATATTACTTTCTTTAAATAAGGTTTCTTCAATGTTCATGTCAATTTTCACCCTAATTCGTCACTTAGAAAGGGAAATATCCGTGTTGTCTCAATAATTTCCGAACAACCCTCGTATATAGCCAAGACTAATAAGTAACAAAAAATATCTTTGTTCAAGCATGCGCTCTATATTTCCCATTCGTAAACGGATAAGAAAAAATGTCAATTTTTGACCGATTTT